>CAUYON010092157.1:0-15227 GCA_963573935.1 Arctocebus calabarensis
TGAAGACAAAATTCTGGCAAAGAAACCAATAAATAACCCAAAAACAAAAATGGCCAAGATGGAACATGGACCCAAAGCAGGAGGCATTCCAACTTCTCCATCAAAGCCTTCAGGAAAGGATTCTAAAGTTCCCCCTGAACCCCAAAAGACACCTGCTTTCCCAAAGATGAAAACACAACGTGAAACCAAAGGAGAAAAAAGATCCGATAGCTCACTTGGTGGTAACAGTGATGATGAAGAATTACATGAAGAGGAGAAGGAGTATTTTGATGACAGCACAGAAGAGAGGTTTTATAGACAGTCTTCCATGTCTGAGGATAGTGACAGTGGTGACGACTTCTTCATTGGGAAAGTCAGACGAACACGAAAGAAGGAAAGTAGTCATCGTTCTTCAGATAAGGAACAAAAACCCCTCCAAAAAGCGTTACCCAAAGAAGGCACAAGTGAAACTCATTGGGACATAAGAAATGGCAAAAACAAGCAAAGTACAGAACCCAGGAGATTAGAATCGGTGTTTTTCCACTCTTTATCTGGATCTAAAGGCTGTAGAAGGTAAGAATATTTTTCTATTCTGAAATAATTAATAGTTCTTAGTTGTGAAATAGATATGAAAAATCTATATTTCCTTTCAGTAAAGGAAGAGCTAGCCCCATCTGTGATTCCATTTTGTACACCTCTTCATGTTTTTAGACTTGGCCCTCTCCAACTTGATAATGGGCTAATAGATACAAATAATGCATATGGCAGTACCACATTCATTTATCTTCACCAGAAAATATGTTATAGCCAAATAACTTGCCTATCTAATTTGTTTTATTGTTTCAGTTATCAAAATTTTGAAACTTCTAGTTTTTGAGGAAACTTTTGAAAAAGTTTCACATGTTTTTTTAAGCAAAACTCTCTGCAAAGAATCTTGTGTTTTTTGGGAATGATTCAAGGCCATTGCTGTAAACATCAACCATTTTACTCTCTAGTCCCATTTCAGTACAGAAGGCTTCTTGCCCTGACACTGAGTTTGTCCAAACTGCTTTCTATTTGGGGGTGTTGCTGTCTCCATCCTTGCTGTTAGGCGCTGCGTTTCACAACTACTGTCTGATAATAAATCACAGATTATAGATTATAAATTGTAAATCAAGAAGTTTAATTTCATTTGTAATTCTAATCTGATAGAGGATATCTTCACACTTTGAAGATCATCGTTAGCTAATTTCTTCAATAGTAGCTGTTTTCTTCAATAAACTGAAGTTTTTTTATGTATGTATAAGTCAGGGATATTCATTAATGAAATAGAAAAATGGAATGTAGAAATTTTCCCCAAAAGTTGTCAAAAAGACATAAAACATCTTTGGAGCCTTGAAAATAATTATATTATTCCTTATACAGGAATAATTGTATACAGGCTTCCTTGTAGCCTGTCTCAAAAGGCTACAGTTTTATTCTTGTCTGAAATAACACACCATTATCCCTCCTCCTTCCCATAAAAGATAATAATTTTTGTTATATGTGACTCTTTCCCTGGAAGAAGACTTCACATTATTTAAAGTCTTATTTAATTATTTGTCTAGATAATCCCCAAGAGTAAAAACAAGATAGGCTATTTTTCAGTTATGAATAGAAATCTCAATAAGCGAAGTAAGAGGAAAAGTACTTCATGTGTCCACAGAAATACTAGAGTCTAACCCTTGATGTATCTAAAACCTAGGGTTCCTTAATTATTTTATTGATTGCTCATGGAATGAGGGAGTATGACAATCCTTTGAGTTTTATTATTATCAGTTTTATTATGTTATCTTAAAATAAGAATATTTATTTATCTTTTAAAAATCATAATGGTGTTTTTCTTCTTTTAGAGACTACAGAGAACAGGCTCCAAAAAGCAAAACCCTCGGTATGTATTGATGGCTGCCTGACTTTCATAAGTAATTGACCTATGTTTTGCCAAAGTGGAAGGCTGAAAACTTATAGTTGCTTAATAGCCTGAATATGGTTCGACCTAAGTACTAATAGAGCAGCTTATAATTAGCAGTATAATTTTTTACTCTTTTTTTTTTTTTTTAAGACAGAGCCTCAAGCTGTCACCCTGGATAGAGTGCTGTGGCATCATAGCTCACAGCAACCTCCAATTCCTGGGTTCAAGTGAGTCTCCTGCCTCCGCCTCCCAAGTAGCTGGGACTAAAGGCGCCCGCCACAACACCGGCCATTTTTTGGTTGCAGCCGTCATTGTTGTTTGGCAGGCCTAGGCTGGATTCAAACCCGCCAGCTCAGGTGTACGTGGCTGGCGCCTTAGCCCATTGAGCCACAGGCACCGACCCTAATTTTTTACTCTTACTGTTTTTTTTTTTCTTGAGTCCTGCCAGTGGGAAAGATAAAATCATATCTACTTAATTTTCTTGAATTAAATCAATATATTTTAACTAAATTATCATATAAATCATATCTTAATCAATGCCATTAAGCATTCAGTAAAAAGTATTTTACTTTTCAAGTTCAAAGAATAAAATCAAAAGTATTTCCAGATTAATTCATAACTCCTCAGAGTTTAATACCTTTAGGTAGGCTGACTTCTTATACAATCCCAGACTTTTACTGGCTTAAAAAAATAAAACTTTTATTTTCTACTCATATCACAGTCCACTGTGAATCTGAAGAGCGGCTCTGTCCCAATTATTCTCCATTTGCCAATAGAAGGGACTGGAGTACATGGAGAATTTTCTAGGAGGTTTTCATGAGCCAGGCCTGAAAGTGCCAGAAATCAGTTCTCACGTTTCATAGACCAGAATTTAGTCACATAACCTTATCTTGCGACAGAGAAGTGTGGCTATCTAGGGGAAAAGGAAGTGAAATTCTTTGAACACAATTTTTTTTCTGCCACTAACCATCCTTTCTATCACCAAAGCCAGTTTCACATTTCCTCTTACACATAGACAAGGAAGCCAAACTACAGTCACTTCCAGTCACCGCATCAAGGTCAAAATCCAAGATCACTGGGTAGTGATACAGAACTTTCCACAGATCTCACAGATCTGACTCCTCAAAGTCTGGATACTTTGGTACTAAAAAGATGGTCTTTGTTCCATGGCCGCATCTGAAATGTCTGCTTAAAGTTGGCCCCACATTGCTGGTACAAAGCTAAGATCCTGAAGATTGTTTGAAGTCTAATAGTCACAGCTTTTGTTGCAGCCCAAGCTTGTGATTTCTTTCACTATGCACTATCTCGAAACCTTAGTGGATTTCTGATCTCTTTATTTCCAAGTCCATCATGAGCTAGTAAGTGCACTAAATATTCTTTTCTAGAGCTGGTTTTCAAATTTGTCTTACTTATTTTTCGTGTTGTCTTTGGTTTTTCTCATCCCTACTCCCCTTCCTTGTCTGATGCATTGAGACTTAATCAAGTTTGGATGGGAAAGTTTTACCCTAAGTCTTACCTCTGTTCTAGGACTGAATCTCTAACCAATTGCCAGGAAGGCAATTTGAGACCCACCTGGGCAATATAGCACAACCCTGCCTTCACAAATTTTAAATATTTAACCAGGTGTGATGGCATGCACTTGGAGTCCTAGCCACTCAGTAGGCTGAGGTGGGAGGATCACGCTAGGCCAGAAGTTGGAGATTACAGGGAGCTTTGATCACACCACCGCACTAGAGCCTGGGTAAGACCTCGTAAAAAAAAAAGAAAATCTTAGTCTTACACAGCTTACTGTTTGGGGGTCATACGCTTTTCTAAACTTTAAGTTCCCAAATACATGTATCTGAACTCTCTGAACTTTGTCAAGGATAGCCAACAATATACCAATCTATTCATTTTTTTCCCACCACTTAGTACGGCACATTTCGAAGGCATATGTTCTCTTCCACCACTGGCTACAGTTTCACCTATTTGGTAGCACGTAGGTAGCTCACCTCCCAGTCTCATCACCTGCCACTAAACCACTACACCAGAACCAGGCGATGTTATTAGAATGGCTGTCCCCTACGTCAGGGCACTACTTTCACTGTCACTCATAGTGGGCTACCTGCTGGCACAAGGAACTACCAAGTCTCCATGACGGACTTGTCATCTGTCAGTCTGTGCTTCTGGGAGCCTCGGTCCATCTTGTGCTTCTTCCCTCTAGATCTTAGAAATGTTGTTCATTGACTGGGGATAGAGAGAGGAATAGTGGAAGAGCGAATTGTGGTTTTTATGGCCCAGGCTTTTACTCACATTTCCTTGCCCATAACCTAGTTAGTTATTTGGCCTCACTTAACTGAAGTGGGAATGGAAACTATATTCTGGTTGTATGATCATAAGGAAAAGAAAATGGGTTTGGCAAAAACATGGCAGTACATCTCGTTTCCATATATTCACAAGCACAGGGTAACTACCACTGTAAGGCACGCTCGCATTTTCCCAGTGAAAAGATCTAGGCGAAAGGGGTTTCTTAAAATATTTATCAGTTTATTTACAACTTTATATAACAAAAAATAACCACCTTCTTTAAATCTCAGTTTAAAGTTTCATTTAAACTTTTTATCGGTAGAGTCAGTCTTTGAATATTATGACAGATCTCTAGAGCACTTGTGATTTATACAGGGTATAAGGCATTTTGATTCTGTTTATATGATATTTTAGAAATGTTATCCCAAAGTGTGTACTTACGTATAATACATTATGACATTTTCTTTTTAGAGTTCTTTAAAAAGTTTTTGACAGTGATATTTGACTTGAAATGGAGAAATTAGATCTCCTTAGGATGGATTAACCTATTACATTTTTTTGCCTCCCTTTTTTATTCTGATTCTGTGAACTAAACTCTATAAGCATCCAAAATACACATTGATTCATATCTTTTCATACTAGTATGTCTTCCCAGACAGTAGCATTTTGTTCTAAATTACGGAAAGTGCCTTATGGTAAAAGATACAAGGACTAGAAAATAAGTTTCCAACTTTAAATATGAAGGATAACATTAAAAGTAAAAAAAAAAAAAGGAAGTTTTGTCTTATATTTTTGAGTAAACTTAGTAAATTGCCTTATAAACTAACTTTCAGGTCAGTAACAAAAAGAAGTGGAATCAATTAATAGACCTTTAAACATAAATAACCATCAGAATTATCAGACCCACTATCTTACCTAAGATGTCAATTTGCTGCTACATCTGCTCCATACACAATTTTATAGGGTAAAGATATTCTTTTGAAAATATAACTCCCTTTTGGGCCTTCTATGTCAGCTGTACTGTGATCGCTTTCTTTACGTTAGTGTAAATACGACAGCACAGCATATTAGGAGCCACTCAATAAACATCTATTTATAAGGGTTAGAAAGTATGTATCCCAGGCAGCACCTGTGGCTCAGTGAGTGGGGCGCCAGCCCCATATGCCGAGGGTGGCGGGTTCAAACCCAGCCCCGGCCAAACTGCAACCAAAAAAATAAAAAATAAAAAAGCTGGGTGTTGTGTCCAGCGCCTTTAGTCCCAGCTACTCGGGAGGCTGCAGCAAGAGAATCGCCTAAGCCGAGGAACTAGAGGTTGCGGTGAGCTGTGTGATGCCACGGCACTGTATCATGGGCGATATTTGACTTGAAATGGAGAAATATCACTGTATCATGGGCGATAAAATGAGACTCTGTCTCTTTAAAAAAAAAAAAAAAAGAAGTATATATCCCAAAGTTGTCTACTCACGTATAAATTTTTAGCTTCAAACTTTTCTCCACTGGAATTTTAAATTCTGAGATATTCCATTTAAACAAACAAAATTTCTTTGTTTAATATTGGTTTGAAAATGAAATCTGTTTCTCTTGTCCTCCCATACGCTCTTTAGGTATATACTTAGTTTTTATTATTTTTTGCTCTCTTCTTCCAGATTTTCCACAAAATGAAACCCAGGTCAAGAATCAGCTTAATAAAAATGCACAAAGAGGACTTAGAAATACAAAACAGCAATTGCAACAGCCTCTTCATCCTTCATGGGAAGCAAGCAGAAGGCGAAAAGAACAGCAATCTAAAATTGCTGTGTTTCAGGGGAAAAAAATCACATTTGAAGATTGATTAGTGTCTGTTTTTGTGAAATTCTTCAAGTAAAACTTACTTTCCTTTTTTTTCAAAATGAGCCTATTATTTAATTTGCATTTGAATACATTTCTTTAGAGGGGTTATAGAATTTTTTTTTGTTTTTCTTTTTCTATGTAAATTCAAGGTACATAAGCCTTTCACAAATCACGTGTACTTAAATTGATTTTTAATAATATCCCTCCAACTGTATTCTCAATAAAAGATATCAGGGATTATAAGGACTTCAGGTTTTCTCAGTTATGCTTGTCATGAAATGTATTTTACTGGTTCAGCTGTGTTCTTTGCCTTGAAAATAAATGTCAACATATATTTAAAATATTGGGCAAATGGGAGGAAATTTTAACTATTTAAAATAGATTACTTGTTAAAAGTTAGGATATATGTGTTAATGGTTGGGGGCGATAGCTCACACCTGTAATTCCAGCACTCTGGGAGGCGAAGGTAAGAGGATGGCTTGACTTCAGCCTAAGCAACACCAAGACCCAGTCTGTCCTAAAAAAAGAAAAAATAGAAAAATTAGCCAGGCATTGTGTTAAATGCCTGTATTTCCAGCTACACAGGAGGCTGAGGTGGGAGGATCACCTAAACCTAGAAGTTTAAGTTTGCTGTGAGCAAGACTCACACTATGGCATTCTAGCCTGGGCAAGAGAGTAAGACTTTGTCTCAAAAGAAAAAAGTTATAGATAATTATGTAAAAGTTTCAGTACTTGTGCTCATGTACTTTGTGACTGTTCTAAAATAGTTTTCCAAGATAGTTTAAGATTTTTTAAGTGTATTTCAGTTGTTTAGGCAAGTTGTTTGTGTAGCAGCACAATCAAAAATCAGTTCTATATCACTGTATATAAACATTTCAGCTAAACAAAGAAAAGTATATTCAGTTATTTGACCAGATACTCTTAAAAACTTTCTTTTGAGAAGTCATATATTATAATATATAAGAAATTCTGAAGGAGATAAGAAAGAGCCTTTCTGCTGAAGGCTAAGCAGAGAGGTTATGCAATGACTCATTGACGGGATTACTTTACACATAACAGTACTATTTAAAAGGAAAACAGGCTTTCAAAAATCTCAAATGTTTCACTTTTGCTACTTTGGGAGAAATTAAACATTCTTGTTTAAGTAATACTAACTAAATTTCATGTTTCCTGCACATTCATGCTGGTAATGGCAGGGAAGGCCATCTGGTTAGCCTGAATTTATAAGCTCTCAAGAGTCATTTCTAGTTCAAAAAATTAAGACTTTAGATGACTAGAGCAATGGAATTTGAGAGATTATGCAGAAAGAAAATGATTTTGTCTATGTTAAAATGCAAAATTTATTTTTGTGCTTTTTTCTTTTAAATTTTTATTTTGATGTATTTTCAGACCAATTAAAAAAAATGAAAGAAAAATGTCCCTGGCTACCAAGCATTTACCAAACTTGTCCTTCAGATGGCCAAGTATGCCCAAGACTTCCGACCCCAGCTGGAAAGGGTGGGGAACCTGTGGCCTCAAGGCCACACATGGACCTCTGGATCCCCATGTGCAGCCTCTCAACCAAATGCAAACCTCATGGAGCAAATGTATTTATTAAAACAATGCACATAAAATTTGGATCCAGTCAACAGACTGCACTTCAGGACTCAGAAGACCACATGTGGCGCCAAGTCCAGAGGCTCTCAACTTGGGGTATTTTCCCCCTAGGGAGCATTTGGCAACCTTGGGAGATATTTTGAGTTGTTGCAAGGCAGGGGTGGAGGGAGGGTGCCTACTTCTAGAAGATATAATCCAGGGATGCTGCTCAACTTTTTATGGTACACACACAAAAAAATTTGTTCTAGACCAAAAGGTTAACAGTACGGAATTAAAAACCCCGGTCTCAGGCTCATGGGGCTCACTACTGAGGCATTACCATTGTCAGAACTGCACCTGATGCTGCATCTACTAGGAAATCTTCCTGTGGCGAGTGGTCAGAACACCCACTGTGTCTGGGGCTTATGTGAGGTGCAGTTACAGTACTCTCCCAGGGTTTCTTCCCTGGCCTCAATAGATTGTTCATACACATCACACAGATCAGTCTTCTAGCAGACTGAGGGGACCTTTCTGCAGATCTCCAGCGCACTTTCTCTCTTTCTGCATTTCTCCTTCCTCCCATGTTTTGAGGGAGGAAGGTTCTAATAACATAAGCCTGCCTAAACTCTGAACTCCTGTTTCTTCAACTGAGAAAGGCCACTGAACTCTTTTGAGATTTCTTCCCCCTGCATTATAATTTGGAAACACGTGAGACAGTGAGCTGTTACAGCACCCACTGGTATATCCTGCAGGTATTACTGTCTCGTGCCATCCGTGTCCATTGTCAGAAAGCCATTGTTCTCTATGTTTTGTCCAGTTTTCTAGTTGTTTAATATGGAAGGACAAATCCAGTCCCTAGTATTTCATGGTGGTCAGAAATAGAAGTCCTTCATTATTTGTTTTGATGCTTAAATTGTGCTTAATTTGGCCAGTGGGGGCCTCCGGTGCCCTTGTAATGTTAGTTCTTTAATAATGAGAAGACTGGTTCCCATTATCCCAATATATTTACATATTTGCCCAACCCTAGAATACACAGACGTTCATTTCAGAATTGTTAAATGATGCCTCTGTGAAATACAAGTCTAGTAGCCAAAGTTCAGTATTTGTTTAGAGTTTTTTTTCTTCAGCCAGAGGTCATGTGGTTTCAAAACTATGTTTGGGAGTCACTTAGGGTAGTAATAGTTAAAATGATGGAGTAAAACATATAAAAATTCTTCTCCATAAAGGCAATAAAAAATCTATCCAGAATCAGAGTCAACATTTTCAGAACTCCGGAATCAACCAAAGACTTGTAGTATTTATTAAAGAAAACTACTGAAATCCTGCATCTGAATCTTTGCAAAAACAGTGGTCATTGTGAGATGGTAACTTGCCCTTTTCCCGTCTCCTGCTTACCAGGTTCCCAATAGCCTTGAAAACCAATAGCTCCCAGGCACAGTGCAAACCAGCAGCCTGGCAGCCCTGGAGGAAGTTCAGGTCAGGCTTGGAGTGTCTTCAAAGACACATTTTCTGAGGACTGTTATTATTTGACCTGTGTGAGGTTCACGGGGAAGACCCCACCTGCAAGGCTGACTACATTTGATCTAAGTCAGCACTTTCCTTGTGTGATAAGCCTTTGTTCTAAGATTGCTTTTCAAATACAGTTAGAGGAAATTGGTTATCATCAAGGTTGCCTTATATAATGAAGAAGAGTTAGGGTGAACAGTAAATTAAAAAGCTTAAAAGGAAACCTGGAGAATTTAATATTCATAGGGACTTAGATACGTTCTGACATGCTTCTTGGAATCAAGAAGATCTAGCACACGCTTTGGACTGCGTGCGTACTCAGGAAAACCCTGAGAAAGCCCTAAGCCCATCTCTGGCTGACTTTGAGGCACTGCACAAGTAACAAGTGAAGTCTAACAGAGGTTATCAACTCCCTGGTCAAGTGTTGAAGGTGTACCCCAACCCACAGAGCCCCTCGGCAAAGAGAACTATTGATTCAAAGCACTTCAGGAAACCTCTCTCCAAGTTTTAATCAGCACACCACTAACGTAAATCAATCAGACTTCCATGGCCATATACAACAAAGAACATAGACTTCACAAAAGTAATTCAGAGGCGTCACTAAACAACTTCCATAAATACAACACCGTGTTCTCAGAGGAGAGACAACTCCCCCTTCCCACACCATCTCTATGGTTAATCCCAGTAAACCCAGAAACTGTTTCTCTTTGCACAGATGAACAAATATGTCTGTTTTCTAATTTCTCTTTCTTACATAAAAATTAGCATTTTCTAGATGTTTAGGCAAACTACTTTTTTCATTTAAAAATATATTCTGGTAATTGCTGCAAATTTATTGAGATCTTCCTCCTTTAAGAAAACAATATTGATAGTATTCCATTGGGTAAATATGTAAGAATTCATTTAACTGCTCCTCTATGTATGGGTATATAGGTTATTGCCCATGTTTTACAACTACAAATAATATTTCAAAGAAAATAGGAAAAAAGTATGTATTTTCATATTATTGGAAGTAAGTTCCTAGAAGTGGTGATGTGTCAGAAGGTAGATCCTATTAAAAGTGGCCAAATTCCCTCAGCGAAGGTTGAACCAATTCATATTTCCACCACGGGATGTGAGAGAGGCTTCTTTCCCCACATCCCCAACAGAATATGGTGTTTTACATTCTGACGATAGAACGAGTGAGAAATGTTCCCTTGGTGTAATTTGGCAATGAATTTCTCTTAGTGTTGGGATAGTTGAATACTTTTTAAGGACTATTTTTGTACCAACTTTGGTGAATACTTTTCATATCTTTTGCCAGTTTTTCCATTGGTGAGAGTTTCTTCTCTTTCCCCTAATTATTTTAAGATTATAAAACAGGTATTATTATTACCTTTATAAACAGGTACTAAAGCCCTTTGCTAGATCTATTGCAAATATTTTTCTCCATTTGTGAATTGTCTTTTGAGTTGATGTTCTTTATTTTTCTATCCTGATGTTTATTTTTCTGCCCTGTAGTCAGATGCATCAGTTTTCTCTTCTTATTTCCTTTTTGGAACTGGATTGACAATCATAGTTAGAAAATCTTTCCCTTTATGGTTTGCATGCTGCTTTATCTGCTATTAGTATTGCTGCCCCTACCTTATTGTTCTCATATGCCTGGAATACCTTTGACTATTCTTCTATTTTAGCCTTTCTGTTTGAGGGGGAGTTTTGTTTGTTTGTTTGTTTGTTTGTTTTTGTTTTTGGCCGGGGCTGTGTTTGAACCCACCACCTCCGGCACATGGGGCCAGTGCCCTACTCCTTTGAACCACAGGCTTCGCCCAGCCTTTCTGAATCATTCTGTTTTAGATATGTCTCTAAAAGCACTGACATTTAATAAGGCAAAATGAAAATCTTTTCCATTTAATAAGAATATTCAGCCCTTTCATGTTTTTTGAATGTGTTTTTTTAATCTTAAATTTGTATTTAGGAAGGTTTATATTTCTGTTATAGTGGTTATCTTTGTGCTTATACCTTTGTTTAAAGCCCTTACTACCCCCTCTATTGTCACCTTTAACTTTCTCTTGTTGCCTAACTGACATTTAATGGCTTTAACCTGCTTTCCTCTTTCCCTCTCTTTGCCCCTCCCATTTAGAGTTACCTTATTTGTTCATTCATCAGACCGTACAGCACATAGAGTAGAGCATTAGCACATCAAATATTACTCTTTTGCTGTGTTCCCACCTTCATTTTAATCTTAGGTTTGCAATTCATTATATTAAATGCTAAATTTTCCCAGCTTTTTTTTTCATTATTAAGTTCATTTACTAGCAGATTTTTCACAAAAGTACTCGTGGGAAGAATATTTTGAGCTGTTGATGTATAAAGGTTTCAAGAATCACGGCTGACTCTTGGGATTGTGGCTATCTTGGGGATCCTGCCCCTCTTCCTGCTGGCAGCTAAACCCTTTATTGTATCTTTGGTGAATCTCTTTTGGGAGTTAGGAGGTCTAACAGCCTAGGTGCAAGATGGCTTCCTGTCCCCTCCCAGAGATACAGGGTTTTGGTCTGTTTCATCTGTCTGCAAGTCACAAGCCATAATAATTTTCACCTGTGTCCTGGTGACACTGTTTGATGTCCATCTTCCTCCCAGTGGCTAAGCCTACCTGCCTTCCTTCCTTCCTTCCTTCCTTCCTTTTCCTTTCTGTCTTTCTCTTCCCTCCCCTCCTCTCTCTTCCTGTCCCTTCCCTTCCTTCTCCCTTTCCAGCAGCTGCAGCCCCTCCTCTTTCAGGCCTACACCATCAAAGGAAGTTTTCTCTTACCTCTGTTGTGTCTCCTATCTTTTTCCTGAGTGTCTAGCGTAGACTCATCTCCACGAGCCCAGGAGTGGATGCCAATTCCCTTATATCTGCAGTTCCCAGGGCTTTAAGGTCCCACTCAGCTGTAGCAATTCATCCATAAGTTTAGCCAAATACTTCTTATCTCAATGACAGCCCCTCCTCTCTCTGTGTTCACACCTTGTCACTCCTGGGAGCTGCCTGTGCTTCCCTAGATTGCTGGCTCCCTGGTTTTTCCACCGCCTCATCTCTCCTAGGGGTTCAAGAGAAGTTACGATTTTGTGATTTATCCAGTTAGAATTTTTACCGTGGGAGTAATGATCTTTCCAGCTTCCTATATTCTATGTCCCTATTTCATTTTTATGATATCTTTTATGCTATACAAGTGTTTTTATGTAATCAAGTTCATCAGTCACTTCAATTTGCCATCTGGGCTTTATGTCTTACTTAAAAGATCCTTCCCTTTTTGGAAAAAGCAATCTGCCGTAAACCTTGAGCATTCCTCCAGGTTCTTGCTACATGTGCCAAGAACGCACAACCCTGTCTATTCTTTAACTCCTGCTCTTCATCAAGGTAGTATGTGCACTGAGCAGTCTTGCGGGATGACTAACATTTCCACCAAGACAAAAATCAGTCAAGCTCAATTCCTTTCCTACTGTACAGTCTACAAGTATCCAACAAGGGTCCGTTGTGTTACCCCCATAGGACTTGGGAGAACATAAGTAGACAGGACAGAGTTAACTCAGTAGGCCTGGGTTGCCCACTCTGTGCATTCCCAAGATAGGCCTGCGTTTTGAACTGGTCCTTGGTCAGGTCCTGGGCAATGGCACCTAACTAATAATTCTACCTGATATGAGGGTTAGAATTATGTACATGTAAGGCCTTGGGCCATCTGATGCCATTTTAATCAGATAGTTTTATCTAGCCATGTGATTCATGGTGAGTGCCTCTCTGTGCTCTGGGTGACTGGATTTGAGTAGCCGAGGTTGCCGTACCGATAATTCACACCATGTGACTGAATCCCCGGTATAAACCACAGCTACCAAGACTCAGGTGAGGATTCTGGTCAGCAGCACTTCACACAGGTTGTCACCCATCACTGCTGGCCTGTCAAAGCACATCCTGACAAAGGCCTGTTTCCAGAGGTGGCTATTGGCCAGCTCTGGGAGGTGACCTCTGAGTGTTTGGGCCACATGGTACCAATTTGATTGAAGAGTTTTTATATTAACAATGTATGAGTAGAAGAGGAACTATAAGAAGATGATGGATTATGAATAGCTGAGGTTGTTTATGTAAGCTATTCATGCCTATTTGCCCTCCTCCCTATAAAAACCTTGGGCACCAGGGCTCAGGTAACCTTTCCTGGTTGGCAACATTTGACAGATGTTGTCACACATCCTTGCTGGAAGTGTGTCCATATGACTCCACTGGGAGAGAGCACTTGAAAACTCTCACCTGTTTTCTTATAGACTTTTCTCCCATGTGCCTTTTCCCTTTGTTTATTTTAATCTGTATCCTTTCACTGTAATAAAATATAACTATGTAATGTGAGTGTGGCAGCATTTACTCATAGCATTCTATGAGTCTTTCTGTGGAATCATTGACTCACGGTGGTCTTAGGGACCCCCAATCAAGGGGAAATTCAAAAGCATCATGTCATACTCTGGCTCTTGTTTTTGCAATGAGTAATGAAATTCTTTTGTCTCCATTCTGGGATCTCCTGTCTTCTGTGAGCAGCCGTGAAACTGTAGAGTTAACTTACTAGCTTTCAAGTGGGGTAAATTCCCATGTCCTGTAGAGTTCATGACATCCCCAAGTAATTCTGCTGTTTTACTCTAGTATTTTAGTAGGTTTATACTTAAATTTAGCTCTTAATCCATTTGGAATTTACCCTTGTGCATTCTGGCAGAGATTGTCAAAATGTTGAAATCAGTTAGTATAAACTAATCTATATATTTCCCAACCCCTCTGAAGTTAGGTTTGTGTCATCTGACTTAAGAATTTCTTAATTTATTAATTTTAAGTGAAATATGGGAGAAACCATATAATCACTTCCAGGTCTAGTCTATAAAATCTCATGTATATCTCCCACTCTTGTTTTACCTCTCAGCTAGATACCAAATCCCAGTAAACATTCAATGTCCTTCTTTTTAACATGAAGAAAAAACTGTCAGCCTAAGTAACTGTGAAATTCTTTCCTGCACTTAAGCCATTTGAATTAAATGATCACCAAGCAAATGTCTGTCGTGTTAAGCCAATGAGAATATAGAATTGTTTTTAATAGTACAGATGATACTATTCAGATGCAAAAACTGGTACTAGAAGAAGGAGGCTGTTGTAAAACAAACCGAAAAAGTACAAAATGCCTGCTCTAGCAGAGTCAGAATGAAAATTATTAAGCAGAGTTAAAAAAACTGGATGTTCATATCATGCAGTGACAAAACAATTGTTAAAATGGTTATTTGCAATTTCTTGGAAGGTAGACCACATACCTATCATCTTCAGAAGGTGATAGGAAAAAAGATATGGGCTGTGGTTATCATACTGGTTTGCAAGCAAAACAAAACAGAAGGCAAAAGAGTGGAAACTCTCCTACTTCTTGTCTCAAATGAATAAGAGATCGGGTCTGAAGTTCCATTAAAAAAAAAAAAGACTTCAGGCTCCATCACAGACCCGAGGAAGGGTGTGGAATTTCCTCCTAAACACGACAGCCCTATGGCATGGGATAAAGGAGGAAAAACCTATATTAAGCTTAAGAATTATATTTAGAAAAGAACCTTAGGGGATGCTACTACTATGTGTAATTGAATAAATAACTTCTCTTAAAAACCATAGTCATTTGCCTGTTTTTAAAGCCAAAGAAATTGCAAAATTGGACTTCAATAGACTTTGAATGTTCTAGCCAATACAATTAGGCAAGACAAGGAAATAAAGGGCATCCAAATGGGAAGAGAGGAGGTCAAACTCTCCCTCTTTGCTGACAATACCATCTTATACTTAGAGAACCCCAAAGATTCAACCACAAGACTCCTGGAAGTCATCAGAAAATACAATAATGTCTCAGGATATAAAATCAATGTCCTCAAGTCAGTAGCCTTCAGATACGGCAATAACAGCCAAGATGAGTGGCTAATTTTAAGGACACAACTCCCTTCACCATAGCGTCAAAGAAAATGAAATATCTAGGTATATACCTAACAAAAGAGGTGAAGGACCTCTATAAAGAAAATTATGAAATCCTAAGAAAGGAAACAGCAGAGGATCTTAACAAATGGAAGAACATACCATGCTCATGGCTGGGAAGAATCAACATTGTTAAAA
>CAUYON010092161.1:0-14493 GCA_963573935.1 Arctocebus calabarensis
GCTGTGGCGGGCGCCTGTAGTCCCAGCTACTCGGGAGGCTGAGGCAAGAGAATCGCTTAAGCCCAAGAGCTGGAGGTTGCTGTGAGCAGTGTGACGCCACGGCACTCTACCCAGGGCGATAAAGTGAGAGTCTGTCTCTACAAAAAAAAAACAAAAAATGGCAGGGTGTTGTGGCGGGAACCTGTAGTCCCAGCTACTTGGGAGGCCGAGGCAGGAGACTCACTTGAACCCAGGAATTGGAGGTTGCTATGAGCTGTGATGCCACGGCACTCTATCCAGGGTGACAGCTTGAGGCTCTGTCTCAAAAAAAAAAAAAAAAAAAAGAACTAGGACTAGAAGACACAGCTTTTCCAATGCAAGGATTCTCTTTTGTAAATCCAGATAACAAGATTTATCTCACAGGCTAAATGATCAACTTTTAATTTTGCTTACGTAAAATTTTTTAACTGCCACCAAACATCACAATTTATAGCATATGTAGTAAGCATTTGGTGAAAATTTCAGATAATTTTTTTCTAAGTAGAAAGAGAAACAACCTGACAAAACTATTTTTTTGAACATAACCTTTAGATGTTTTAATATTGGAGCTATGGAAGAAAACAGGAAGAGAAGAGAATGTAAAAGTAATTATTATTATTATTATTATTTTTATATAGACAGAGTCTCACTTTATCACCCTCGGTAGAGTGCCGTGGCATCACACAGCTCACGGCAACCTCCAACTCCTGGGCTTAGGTGATTCTCTTGCCTCAGCCTCCCAAGTAGCTGGGACTACAGGGGACGCCACGACGCCCGGTATTTTTCTGTTTTGCAGTTCGGCCAAGGCAGGGTTTGAACCCGCCACCTTTGGTATATGGGGCCAGCACCCTAATCGATGAGCCATAGGGTGGCCCGTAATTATTTTGTTAATACCCTAACTGCCTCTATTAATCAAGCTGATTCAAACACTTCAACTTTTGTCATTATGGTTACCATTCATCAAAAGTATAAATCATTATAAAACAACAAAACAGGACTAACAATTCATTTAGAGTAATTCATTTATTCTGATAAACTCAACCAATGAGGTATACATAGTTTACAGATAAGAAAACTGATCCAGCGAGTCTACTATTTATTCAAGAAATGGTTAGAAGCTGAACTGAAAAGTCAAAATGAATCTAATTATTAAGTCCATTGAGTTGTGCTACAAACCATAACTATATTCTGTACCTATACTAAAACATACCAAATTTGTCTTCGAATTACATTTACAAATTGTATCTATCACAAAATTTACCATTTACATAAAAATGTAAAACCTGAATAAGAACTTAATAAGAACTTTAGCATTTCCTACCTTTACTAGACACTTATATAGTAAAAAGCTCAAGAAATCAACTAAATAGAGAGGCCTTGAAGGAGTCTTGCTCCGTTCCCATTCTCTATGGGTATATTTAAACATACTGTGTTTAAAACAAAAAAACCTTAAAACCCCCCAAACAAACAAACAAACAAAAAAAAAAACAAGTAGTTGTGAGTATGGAATTGGCATGTGATTCCCAAGACACAGAATTAAGATTACTTCTCATACTAATAAGAAGCACAGAGATTCATACATAGTATTAGAGGATAATTATAAACTCAGATTTGTAATTAAAATCACTAAAAGAGAATCAAATGTCAAACTTGATAATAATATTAACTGGTTTCAGGGTAAAAAATACTATTTATATAGCAAAATTATTAATATTACTATAAAATCAATAATATCTCACCCTTACAAGATCAGAGTCTTCTCTCTTGTCACTTTTTTTCCCCGGCAAAGGTGAAGACATTGTGTAATCTTCATTTTCGCTGTGATCCATTTCAGAACTATCAAGCCTTTCAATATAGACATTTATGATTGTTATTACTATCAGATGACATTAAAAGTTCTGTCTTTCCTTAGAGTAGCTTTAGAGCTTTATGGGGGAAAGTTTCATTCTTTTCAAAAATCAATCAGTTTTATTCTACTGTATTAGCACCACATCAAAAAGCAATGGAGGGTGTTTAATTTAATACAGTAGGAAAATTAAAAGAACACATACACACATAATAGTTTTTTCCCTAAGTCTTTTTAAAATTGGGATGCTATTTTGGGGAGCCAACAAAGGACAAAGTAAAATTTCTTTTTGTTGGTAAGTTAGACTGGTCTACACTACAACCTGCCCCACTTTTCATTCCCCCTTTTCATTGTGTATGTAGCACCATTAACGCCCTCTAACACACCATATTGTAAGCATGAATCTTTTACTTGTTAAATAAATTAATAGCACATACTCTTATGTACGCGTCTAAAGGTCCAGGGGTTTTGTCTTAGGCAGTCTCATCTTTAACTGGTTCTTAAAGCCATTTATAATTTGTTGAACTTTAAATCTCAATCCCTGGTCCAACCAGACTAAGTTCTAAGCTCACATACCCAATTGTCTGCTCAACACTTCAATTGAAATTCTAGTAGGCACCTGAACTTTAACGCAGCTAAAATAGTTTTTTGGACACTTTTCTTTCCCCCACCTCCTTCAAACAAACACATGTAGACACACAGCCCTTTCCTCCTCAAGGCTTCTACATCTCAGTAAATGGCACCATCATCTATCCACTTTTTAGGGATTTAGGATCCCTAAATCCTCCCTTTCCCTAAATATTCACATCCAATCAATCCATCAAGAAGACCATTTGGATCTAAAACCAAAATAAATCCAGAATTTGACTCTTTATCATCTTTCTTCCTTTTCTCTATTTTTTTTTTTTTTTTTTTTGCAGTTTTTGACCAGGGTAGGGTTTGAACCGGCCACCTCCAGCATATGGGGCTAGTGTCCTACTCCCTTGAGCCATAGGTGCTGCCCGTAATTATTTTACAGGCACCCCCTTCTGTATATTATTAACTGACTTCTAACTGGTTTTTCTATCTCCATTTTAGCTCCTATATAGCATATTCTGCATAAATTATCCAGGAAATTTCTTAAAAGCACAAATTACATCATTAGACTCTGTGACAGTCTCTTCCAATTGCACTTAAAATCAAATTCAAAATCTTACCACGGTTCACAGTGTCCAAACATAACCTGCCTCTCAACTCCTCTCTTGTCATTTTCCCCTTATGCCTATTCTCCAAGCACACTGATCTCTCAAACATACCTAGCTCATTAAAATAAAAGAGTCCTACTTAACAGGTGAAATTCAGAGGGAAAAAAAGTAACAGCAGCAATTGGTCAAAGGTTGAAAAAATGTTTAAAGAAAAAAGAGTCTTTCAAAAACTATTTAAACAAGAGTTTACACATGTACATACATGGTGAAAAGAAATTCAAACTATACCAAAAAGTATAAAATAATTTCTCTCCTACACTAGGTTATCAAAGACACTGGTAAGACTTTGTATATTCCTTCAAAAAACTTTCTACGCGTACATACAAAATATGAATATAAATCTTTTCAAAACTTAAAGATACATCCCCCCCTCTTTCCCTCCTCCTTAATGCTGCTCTGCAGTATCCCTCTGCCAATAAAGACCTTCTGTACAAAAAGGAAAAAAACAAAACAAAACAAAAAACCTTAAAGATACCATAATATTTTATATACTTTGCCTTTATCATTCAATAATATAAGGCAGAAACTCTTCTATACTAAGACAGACCTCATCATTTTTAATGACTACATTTTCCACTGTATAGGTATACCACAAAAAAAATTTTTTTTTTTTTTTTTTTTGTGACAGAGTCTCACTATGTCGCCCTCGGTAGAGTGTTACGGAATCACAGTTCACAGCAACCTCCAACTCTTGGACTTAAGTGATTCTCTTGCCTTAGCCTCCCAAGTAGCTGGGACTACAGGCGCCTGTCACAAGGCCCAGCTATTTTTTGGTTGTAGTTGTCATTGCTGTTTGGCAGGTTTGAACCTTCCAGCTCTTGCATATATGGCTGGTGCCCTAGCTGCTGAGCCACAGGCGCCAAGCCGGTGTACCACAATTTTAAGAGTTTTACAAATGCTTGACACTGAAGTTAGAAACAGGTGTATGTGTGCTAACTAACACAGACCCAAGAAGCTAAGGTATGAAACGCTAAGATGGAGTACCCATCCAAAATAAGCAAGCAAATAAACTTGTGACTACTAATGTTAAATGGAAAAGTTACGTGTTCACTTCCACTTACTGACATCAAATGTTTTGGTTTATATTATTTAAGCTCTCACAGTCTTGTTGGAATTCTAAACGTTAAGTGTGATTCTTCTTCTATACTCACCTCCCTTTCATTCTGCCAGGGGAGCTTGGATTTGAGCTGCTGCTTGCGTTGCTTACAGTTTCCATTCGTGATGATTTGGTCTGAGATTGTTTGCCTGCTGATGAAAGTGGCTTATTAACAGCTCCTAGGACATTGGTTGTTTTAGGCTGAAATGAGAAATGTACATCTCTTTCTATTGGGAAAAGCCAAAATCACTTATATGTAAAGAACCATAAATAACATCTCTGCCAAGATATTTACATACAAATGATGAAAAATGTCCCAATTCTTAAGCAAAATAAGAATTATAAATTGAACACCACTTGAACAAATTAAAAACGATATAGTCAGTTTCAATTTACATGGAGGAAAAGGTTTACACAGAAAGAAAAAACTAATGTATACTCAATAAGGAAAACAGATAATCACATTCTTGCTCTAGAAGAACAAAATGATGCTTTCTATTTTAACATTTTTATCTTGATATTAGGATAAGAAATCTAAGCAACATGGTCTCAATGGGCTTTATTATAAGCTAAAAAGTAAGTCTGTGTTATCACAGCTTACATCTATTTAATAATTATAATTATTTCTTACTAGTAAATGGAAGAACACTAATAATTATACTTTCTACCTCAAGATACACAAAGCACTTTGTATTTCTTTAAATATGCCAACATTCACACTAAAATAAACTACCACATGAAAGTTAAAATGATTCTCAAAACGTACTTTTCCAGGAGTGAAAAACGATTTCATTTCTGGAGGCAGATAATTTTTGGTGTTACTGAAATTCTAGAAGCAAGGGAAAAAGAAGTAGTCCGTGAATATTAAAACACTGTACCTATCAAATGGTTCAAAAGGCAACAAAGTACAGAGCAGTTTTTATTTTAAAGTACATAATGAAGTACACACTTTATATGAGCTGAAACAAAATTTTAGTCATTGATTTTAATTGCTGTAATAAGCTGAAACTAATCTCCTACCAACTCCAATATTAACTAAACCTACTGGAGCTCTAGGAGCACATCAAAAAATATGCTTTTATATTAACACCCTCCAGGTAAGAGACCACATATATTCTTGTTATCTTGCTCAGAGAAAGGTGAATCCTTAGTAACAGACAGCCATTTTAGCAACTAAGAAAACTTAATAGGCTGTTCCAAATCTCTATACACTGGTAAGACTTTAATTGGCATTATACTTAAAAAACAAACAGAAAAGAGGACAGTGATAGTTTCCAGACTCTGTTACTCAGTGTTTTCAGATAAATTATCAGGGAATAAGGAGAATGTGGAAAACTCCTTCTATATCTCATAAACTTGAGTGTTTGGGAGAGGAGGGTCTTGGGCTTGTTCCAATGTCTGTTCTAAACGTCTTTCATCATACTGATTTTAAATCATATCAAGGACCTTTTAACTTCAAACTGTATCAGCATTTTCCTTCCTATTTTGGACAAGGGCCATTAATCCACAAATTCAAATGCTTTAATCACATTTTGCCTGTCCTTTTAGACTGAACATAAATACGAGATCATCCTAATTAATCTCTGAAACTTACTTGTGTTCTCCAGTTTGGCCCATTATTTTGGTCTTGAACCACATTTTTAAGATTCACTGACAATCTTTCCAGGCCAACAGCCAGGAGAAGAGCTTTTGGTACTAATCCTTCTTCATCTTCCCCAAACCTAGTGCTTGAAGAGTACATTTTATTTCAATGTATACAAATTCTAAAGTAACTACCTTGTCCGGTTGAGTGAAAAAACGAGCTGGTAGGACTGGGTCTTTAGGAGATTCCAAACTGTATGTAGTGCTCTTTGACATAATGATATTCATGGCAACATCACACACAGTGTACAGTTTCTGCAATGGTATTTTTTAAAAAATTAGGTACTTCAGTTGGCAGCCTAGACTCTGCAAATTAGAAATAATTCTAGACCATGCATCCAGTCTAAATAGTAAATAAAAGCAATAGCCAGTGCAAACTGTGTTTTCACTAGTTTCTTATTAACAAAATTACTAATTCTATATTAGTAATCCTAATTACTCCTAATAAAATACTAACAGAAAAAATATTTAATGTCTATAAATACCCTTTTTGTTTCATACCCTATACCCAAATGTTTAAATCAACACAAAACTGTAATTATTCACAAAGAATCACATACTTCATTCATTTTTGCATCATCTGGTCCTTGGGCATCTTTTGTTTGTTTAATATTTTCTACCATCTTTCTGATAAACGCATGACTGTTATTTTCATTTTTAGCCATTAATATTTCCAGAACAAACCAGAGACATCTAAGAAAAAAACAAGAAAAAAAGAAACATAATAGAAAAATAACCTTTGTTACATACAGATAAATTAATTCTAATTATAATGAACCTAGATTATAACTCTTGAAAGGAAAAAAATTAAAAATAAACAGCTACAAACCAGAAAGGGGAAAGGATATGTCACACGTACATATAACAACAGGTCAGCAAGGCAGACGTGAGCTTCTAAGACCCTTTTAAAAGTTTAATTAAATTTCTCCAAGGAACAAGTTAAAAAAGAAACAAACAGTGGAAAGAATGAAGTCATAGTTGTAGCTATGACAGAAGTGAAGACTGCCTAGACAAGAGAGGCCTCAGATACTCTAGACCAATTGTAGTCTTGATGAGAAGTCTTCAAGAGAATATAACTATCTGATTAAATTGTTAAGGATCTTCAGCAATATAGAAGAAACAGTCATCGATGACAACCACATGTGCTATCTTTGCTTAATGAAGGAAAAATTTAAAAGTTTCAGTAGCACAGTAATTTTAAAGTTAATTACATGAAATATGCAGTAAAAAATTACAAGTGTTCTGTTTATGTATTATAGAGAGAGAAAGTGACAGGGTTGTAGTTGATACACAGAGGAGAAAAGTAATGGAAGAAGGAAGAGAGAAATGTGAAGTAAAGTATTATTCTAGAACAGAAAAAAAAATAACCTTTAAAACCTCAAGTACAGGATATGTTCTTCTAGGGTGGCCATCGGCAATTACTCATGGCTATCCTGGGGCAATTTAGAAATATAGCCAAAAATGTCTAGTAAATTCCTAAAAATATTTTCTCTATTTAAAAAAACCAATGTCCTCTGATACAGAGATATGGCTAGACGTTTTTACTAGTTATAATCATTTAAAAATGAAACTTAATTTGGGAGAAATGCTTTTTTTTATTTTTTAATTTATTGATGGGGATTCATTGAGGGTACAAGAAACAGATTACACAGATTGTATTTGTTAGGTAAAGACCCTCTTACAATTGTGAATTGCCCCCAAAAGGTGTGGCACACACCAAGACCCCACCCCCTTCGCTCTTTCTCTCTCTAAATGCTTTACTTTTTAAACTGAAAACTGTGGCAAAAAAAGAGTAATTGCTTTTTCCCTTGCCATGAGAAGTAATAATTTAATTTCATTCTTTCCTGAGATAATATCTCAAATATTTAACTGGAAAATATCTCTATGAATTAAGAAACTAGGAATTTTTTTTTCCTTTAATGGGGCGTAAAGGTATAATAAATTGATTCAAAACCATAGGTTAGAAAACTAAATATTAGACATTCTCACTTTCATACTGTATCCCAAGAGTTAACTGCAATAAGAAAAATATACTGAAATACCTGCTACAATTTTTATTGTAACAGAAAGAGGACCAGGGTCTCAAGCTTTCTACATTCTCCCATTCTAAACTCTGACATATACGGTGTTTTCAATATTCTAACAATAATCTTAGAAAAAGTACAAATGCCATAAATTCTACTTAGAGAAACATCAATGAAATTTTAAGTGAGAGTACTTCCCTAGTTATAAACTTGGCCCATAACCAGGTTAGACTATTCTCTATTCCTCTGGTGGAAAACAGTTACTGTGAAGAAAAAAATGTGCTTATTACATAAATAAAGGAAATTATTAATTCAACTTATATAAAAAAAATCTACAGTTTCAGAAGGAAGTAGGAAAAGATATAGAATGAAATGGAAACTTTTAATGGATTACTTCAATAGAAAAGAAATGCCAGACTGGTAGAGAAATAGAAGTAAAGTACAGTAATTATGCATAATTAAGTCTTAGGAAATTATATTGAAAATGTAAAATGAAAAGATGTTATAAAAAAGACAAATAAGAGAGCAAATAAAGGAAAGCACCTCTAATACCCCCAAAATAAAATATATCCATAAACTAATTGAGATCCCATTATCAGCATTAAGGATAAAAAACAATTTTCACAAAACATGAAAATGGGATGGAAAAAATCTTACTCTTTAACATCTTTAAGTTGTTCAATATCCTGTACTTTGACATAATCTGGGTCATGTGCCAAAAGGTGAATTGTATATGGAACAACATACTCTGGTAGAAGAGATAATAATTTCTCTGAAAAAGAAAAAAAGAAAAGAAAAAGGAAAAACCAATAAAACAAAAACACCCAGGTTAGAAAACCAAATATTCGACATTCTCGTTTTCATACTGTATTTCCTGTATCCCAAGAGTTAATCACAATATAAGAAAGATATATTAAAATATCCTGTGTTAAGGTTTGTGATAATTATACAGTTTATTCATTCATCCATCATGTCCATTATTGAAATGT
This sequence comes from Arctocebus calabarensis, assembly GCA_963573935.1. Classification (NCBI taxonomy): domain Eukaryota; kingdom Metazoa; phylum Chordata; class Mammalia; order Primates; family Lorisidae; genus Arctocebus; species Arctocebus calabarensis. Next base: position 8,859 of record CAUYON010092161.1, read on the forward strand.
GTACTAAATACACCATAGGCTGAGACTACAAAGACAAATATTCAGGTTTAAAATCCATATGGAAAAAGTCACCAAATGACATTTATGACTGAGAGACAGAAGATCTACTTTGCCTCTATATTTAATTTTCTCTTGTAAGCTGCTGAGCAAAATTAAAAACTTCTAGTAAATCTTTCAGCCAGTATGGCACAAAATTAGAAAGCAAAATCTGACACTTTGTTATAAAAGAGCATCTTTTTTGTTTAAATTCAAATATTCTGATATGCTAAGATCAGCATGTTGTTAGAGTGGTCAGAATAGTAATCCTAAGTAAGTTTAATTAAGGGTATGTAAAAGCACTTGTATTTATACTCTGGACAGTTTCCATTTATATTTCCTATTTTCAAAATAAAAATTTAAATCAGATGTTTAACCTGGTGTATAATACACCACTTGTGTCAATAAAGCACCAAATTTTCTTTAGTTCTACTGCTGAACTTTCAGAGAACAGTTTGTGCAATATCATTCATTTCAAGCCAGGCACAAAAGAAAAAGTAATAAGGTTCACAATTCTGGGTTTAACTATGTTCTAGGCCTATATTGGAATCTAAAAATATGAAGATGAGTAAGATTAAGTAAGGAGTTTACACTAAAGCACCCATCAAGACAGAAGCTATACTTCAATGTGAAAGGTACCCTAAAATAATAGCTAACACATACCAAGCACTTTTGGGGGCCATGCATTATCATAGATGCTTTATATATATGATTTTTTATATCTCACAATAATCAGAAGAAATGAGTATAATAATACCAATTTTTCAAATAAGGAAACTAAGATTAAGTAGCCAGCCCAAACATAACCACTAAATGGCAGAGGTAGGATGTGACTGCAGAACCATCACTTCTTCCAAGGGAAGAAAAGAAGACAAAGAAAGGGGGTTACAATGAGCAGTAACACCAAAACTGTATTTGAAAGGACTCAAAAGGTGCAAAGCACATTACTCCTTGCTGTTTGTTCATTTATTTGTCTGGAAGGGGCAGGTGATTTCCAGATAAAGTTGACAACAGAGAAGAAAGACGGCTGCACAAATTTCAGGTAATCTAGAATACACAGATAACAGTATTCATAGTAGGGCATGGACAGAGAAAAAGCTTGTACCTAGCTTGCTAAGGCATTTCAACTTTATCCTGTGACTGATAGAGAATCGACAGGGATTTCAAACAAGGAAGTGATACTATCTGATATTTTTTAGAAGGATAATTTAGATAGCAATATGGCATAGTAGGATTAGAGGGAACACTTACAACAGAGAGGCAGCATATACAAAAATCCAAGTGAAATACAGCAAAGTAGGAGAGTAGAGAGAATAGATGTTCAAGACATTTGGAGAAAGAATTAACAGAATTTGGTGATGAAGTGGGGGGAATGTATGAAGAATGCCTCTGATTTCTGACTTGAAAGTGGATGGATTTTAATGCTTTTTGTTTTACAAGTCACGAGGCATACCAACTAACCTGAATGGGATAAATGTGAGCAGATGATGAGCAGACACACAAGCACTGAAACTAATGTCAGCTACAGGTCAGAACAAACAACAAAGATCTAAGACATACTTTTTTTCAGTTAAAAGATGGCACTTGGATAATGTGTATAAATGTACAAATTTTACTATTCTATTAAAAGTTATCTCCAATGTCACCATTTTCCTTGGCCATTTATACATTTATATATAGAAACTCAGGCTGATATTTAAATACCCACATGCATTTACATTTTAAAAATGACCTATATTGAATGAACAGCAGTTGGTAGCTTCTTAATAGTAAATTCTTAAAATTACTTATTATTAGAGCTAATGAATAATAATAATTTTGTATTCTACAAAACTGCAACTGTCAGACTGAAAAAGAATACTTTTCATTTTCCTATATGCTTACCACTAACAGCTGCATGCTGCTTCAGGTACTCGCGTCTTACATTTATATTTTTCACCAAACACTGTCTAGCATGAGCTCTTCTCTCTTTTACAGGATCTTTTGCACAAAGCGCACAGATTGCCATATACTCAAGTGGAAGCCGTAAGCGGGAAAGGCCTTTGTGAAGTTTCTGAGCAAATACTTGTCTTACTTGATAGCATTCATCCTGCAAAGACATAATTATTCCAGATTATCTATGTGGCAGCAGAGAATAACAACTTCAAAAATGAAATCTACTACACCAAAGAAAGGTGAACAAGTTAATCTACAATTGTTGCTTCATTGCCCACAAGACTGAGATGCTGTGACTCATGTGAATTTCAAAGCTGCAGTAGTCACCTAGGCCCTAATAACCAGTTACATGTGTGAGAAAATAAACATACTTTTAAAATAGAAAATACTTGTAAATAAAAATCCATCCCCATTTAAGTAAGATAGAAAACTTAAAGCTTAAACACTATCTCGTGATACAGTTTTTTCATTTACTGAGCAAGATAAAATTGCTATCCAGTTTATACATTTTTGTTCCATCACTGAAAAATCTATTCATAGTAAAATATACAATTCTAGCTGTGCACAGTAGTGCACACCTGTAATTCTAGCTACTCAGGTGGCTGAAGCAGACATAGTAAGATATCATCAAAAGAAAGCAAAGAAAGGCTCGGCGCCTGTAGCTCAGAGGTTAGGGTGCCAGCCACATACACCACAGCTGGCGGATTTGAATCCAGCCTGGGCCTGTCAAACAACAATGACAACTACAACCAAGAAAAAATAGCTGGGCGCCTATACTCCTAGCTGCTTTGAAGGCTGAGGCAAGAGAATCCCTAAAGGCCAAGAGTTGGAGGTTGCTGTGAGCTGTGATGCCATAGCACTCTACCCAAAGCGACATAGTAAGCCTGTCTCAAAAAAAACAGAAAGCAAAGAAAAACAGAAGAGAAAAGAAAATGGCAAGAAAGAACACCTCTCTGAAGTTACCCTGAGAACACCAAATTAATTTTAGTCCTATAATTAACCCAAGATATTTATTACTCCTCTATACCTGCTTACCTCACATTATTCCTCTCTCCTAACCTACCCATCCTAAACTACCTACCCTTACTCTCCTAGCTAACTCCTACTCATCCTTAAAAACAGCTCATGCCTCTGCCAGAAAATAGTGCATAATCTGCATCTACCTCGGTGTTATCTCAGCACTCTGTACCTATCTCCAGCATAAATCTAGTACAGGCGTCCTCAAACTTTTTAACAGGGGGTCAATTCACTGTCTCTCAGACATTTGTAGGGCCGGACTATAGCTTAAAAAAAAAAAAAAAAACTATGAACAAATTCCTATGCACACTGCACAGATTTTATTTTGAAGTAAAAAACAAAACGGGAACAAATACAATTCAAACCAACGCATGTGGCCCGTGGGCCGTAGTTTGAGGATCTAGTATATAGTATCAAAATGATTGGTTTATGTCTGTGTTGCTCATTGGTACTAGTTCCTTTAAGAGCTATGTCTTTATTCACCTTTGTCTTATAAGCCTAACACAATACCTAGCATATAGATGATCAGAAATTTTTTCTAAGCTATAATACTCCTCCATGGATAAGGATGCTTGAAAATGAGAACAGTACATGTACATAAAATATATATATATACACTATGTTTTTTCATATATTATATACACACACACACACCTATGATAGTTTAAGCACAATAAGAGATTAACAACAATAACTAATAATAAAATAGAACAATTATAACACTATAACAAAAGGATGTGAATGTGGTCAGTCTCTCTCAAAATATCTTGTTACATAACTAAAATTAGGACTAGACCAATATCTCTAATGAATATTGATGCAAAAATATTCAGTAAGATCCTAGCAAACAAAATCCAGCAACACATCAAACAAATTTTACACCACAACCAAGTGGGCTTTATCCCAGGATCTCAATGCTGGTTCAATATTTGTAAATCCATAAATGTAATTCAGCACATAAACAAATTAAAAAACAAAGACCATACGATTCTCTCAATTGATGCAGAAAAAGCTTTCGATAATATCCAGAATTCCTTCATGATCAGAACACTTAAGAAAATTGGAATAGTAGAGACATTTCTTAAAATAATAGAGGCCATCTACAATAAACCCACAGCCAATATTGTATTGAATGGAGTTAAAATGGAGGCATTTCCACTTAGATCAGGAACCAGGCAAGGTTGGCCATTGTCTCCATTGCTCTTCAACATTGTAATGGAAGTTTTAGCCATTGCAATTAGGGAAGAAAAGGCGATCAAGGGTATCCACATAGGATCAGAAGAGATAAAACTTTCACTCTTCACAGATGATATGATTGTATATCTGGAAAACACCAGAGATTCTACTACAAAACTTTTAGAAGTGATGAAGGAATAAAACAGCATCTCAGGCTACAAAATCAACACTCATAAATCTGTAGCCTTTATATATATACCAATAATAGTCAAGCCAAAAAAACAGTCAAGGACTCTCTCCCTTTCATAGTAGTACCAAAGATTAAATATTTCGGAGTTTATCTTACAAAGGATGTGAAAGATCTTTTTTAAGGAGAACTACCAAACTCTAAGAAAAGAAATAGCTGAACATGTCAACAAATGGAAAAACATACCATGCTCATGGCTGGGAAGAATCAACATTGTTAAAATGTCCATACTACCCAAAGCAATATAGAGTTTTAATGCAAATCCTATTAAAGCACCATTGTCATATTTTAAAGACCTTGAAAAAATAATACTTCATTTTATATGGAATCAGAAAAAACCTCAAATAGCCAAGACATTACTCAGAAATAAAAACAGAGCAGGAGGAATCATGCTACCAGACATGAGACTGTACTGTAAATCGATAGTGATCAAAACAGCATGGTACTGGCACAAAAACAGAGACAGATGTATGGAACAGAATAGAGAACCAAGAGATAAACCTAGCTACTTACTGCTATTTGATTTTTGACAAGCCAATTAAAAACATTCAGTGGGGCAAAGATTTCCTATTTAACAAATGGTGCTGGGTGAACTGGCTGGCGACCTGGAGAAGACTGAAACTGGACCCACACCTTTCACCATTAACTAAGATAGACTCTCACTGGATCAAAGATTTAAACTTATATGAAGACATGAAACTATAAAAATATTAGAAGAAAGTGCAGGGAAAACTCTAGAAGGAATTTGCCTGGGTGAATTTTTTATGAGGAGGACTCCCCAGGCAATGGAAGCAGTATCAAAAATACACTACTGGGACTTGATCAAACTAAAAAGCTTCTGCACTGCTAAGAACACAGTAAGTGTAGCAGGCAGACAGCCTTCAGATTGGGAGAAAATATTTGCAGGTAATGCCTCAGACAAAGGTTTAATAACCAGAATACAGAGAGAACTCAAACGTATTAGCAACAAAAGAACAAGTGATCCCATCTCAGGGTGGGAAAAGGACTTGAAGAGAAACTTCTCTAAAGAAGACAGGCACACGGCCTACAAGCACATGAAAAATGTTCATCATCCTTAATCAGCAGAGAAATGCAAATCAAAACTACCTTGAGATATCATCTAACTCCAGTAAGATTAGCCCACATAACAAAATCCCAAAACCAGAGATGCTGGCATGGATGTGGAGAAAAGGGAACACTTCTACATTGCTGGTGGGAATGCAA
>CAUYON010092163.1:0-24404 GCA_963573935.1 Arctocebus calabarensis
CCAGGTCAGCTTCCTCACCATCCTTAATGGCCCATTTTCACCTGACACTGGACTTCTCCTTCAACATCTAGACAAGAACTGCCTCTTCAAAGAAGTTTTCCTTATTCCTCATAGCCCATATCCCATTAATCTCTTCTGTACCTTAAACTCTTTTTTTTTTTTTTTTTAATTAAATCATAGCTACGTACATTAGTGCAATCAAGGGGTATATGTGCTAGTTTCATATACAATCTGAAGTGTTTTCATCAAACTCTTTAACATACCCTTCATGGCATTTTCTTAGTTATTGTATGAAGACATTTGTATTTTGCATTTAGTAAGTTTCACCTGTACCCTTCTAAGATGCACCATAGGTGTGGCCCCACCAATTACCCTCCCTCCACCCCATGTACCTTAAACTCTTATAGCGCTTAGTTATGTTATGTTTTTTACATGTATAGAGGAACCTATAAGTGGACTACCCAAAAGACTGTACCAAACTGGTCAACATGCAGAGATGGTCAACATAAGGAACTAGGCCTACTGTACTAATCTATGTCCAGTCTATGAAAATTAGATGAACTTCAGGTAGTCAATCTAGGGAAGTGATCAACTATGGAGGTTCTACTGTATGTGTGTTTGTATTTATTTCACTAATTTACCTCAAATATACAGATTTATTAAATATAGTTATACATTTACCTAATAACATATAAAATATATAGATACATTTGCATTAAATAATGAATATTGAATATATATTTTATATAAATACATATTTGATATAGATATTTAAATATGCTTAAGGTAAATTAGGTAAATATGTGTATAAAATTGGATATTTTTGCCTATAATCTAAAAATTATAGGAAATTAAATAAAATTAAATTACACATATTCATCTAGTTGCCTGATGTTTAAATGTTACCTAAATATTTAATGTGAGGATGTAAGCTCTTTTTTTTAATTCAGACAGGGTCTTATTCTGTTGTCTGAGCTACAGTGCAGTGGTGCCATCATAGTTCACTACAAATGCAAACTTGAGTTCAAGTGATCCTCCTGGCTCAGCCTCTTGAGTAGCTAAGAATATAGGCTCACATCACTGCACCTGGCTAAATTTTTTTTTTTTTTGGTAGAAACAAGATTTCACTACATTGCTCAGATTGCTCAGGCTGGTCTCTATCCTGGCTTCACTACAACTGATCTTTCTGCCTCCACCCATGATAGTGCTAGGATTATAGGTGTGAGCCACTGCATGGCCCAAGCTTTTTAAATACAGTATTTTTGTGTTTTATATCTGTTTTAATACTTTCATGTCCCTCATATTAATGGTCCACAAATGGATTTCTTAGTATTTCTGGAATTCAACCTTGTTGCATGTTTGCTAGTAAATGAGTTTTTCTTTATTATGAATAGCAAACATTAACCTTTATGTTAATGGTCAGCAGTTATCCCAGCTTTTTTTTTTTGAGATGGAGTCTCCCTCTGTCATCTGGGATAAAGTGTAGTGGTGTCATCAAACTTTCACTGCAACCTTAAATTCTTGGGCTCAAGTGAACTTTTTGCATCAGCCTCCCAAAAGAGCTGGGACTGGAGGCATGTGCCATGACATCCAGTTAATTTTTCTGTTTTTAGTAGTGATGAGTTCTTATTCTTGCTCTTGCTCAGGTTTGTCTCGAACTCCTGAGCTCAAGCAATCCTCCCACGTTGGGCTCCCAAAGTTCTAGGATTATAGGTGTGAGCCATCATGCCCAGCTTCACACCCTTTAAGTATTAAATTTTGAATGAGTGGGTCTGTGTAAGTTTTCATCAAATAGACTTCTACTTACTACCTGGGGTAAAGTAGACCATCACAAAAATTCTTCTTATATTCAAAATTTTTGTATTTGTAGTTTATCAACAGTGCAAAGGATTCTTGTCTAGTGCTTTGTTGTTTGCTGCAAAGGTGATATGATGAATGGAAAAAAAAAAGTACATTTTTTACCCTAAGCAGCTTTAGGAAGATAAGAAACATTCTCGCTTTCAGCTGGTAATCTTCCAGTAATTCACCAAAATGACAAACACAAAGGGAAAGAGGAGGGGCACCTGATACATGTTCTCTGGGCCTTTTAGAAAGTATGGAGTTGTTCCTTTGGCCACATATATGCGAATCTACAAGAAAGGTGATATTGTAAACATCAAGGGAATAGGTACTGTTCAAAAAGGCATGCCACACAAATGTTACCATGGCAAAACTGGAAGAGTCTACAATGTTACCCAGCATGCTGTTGGCATTGTTGTAAACAAACAAGTTAAGGGCAGGATTCTTGCCAAGAAGATTAATTTTCGTATTGAGCATATTAAGCACTCTAAGAGCCGAGATAGCTTCCTGAAACGTGTGAAGGAAAATTATCAGAAAAAGAAGGAAGCCAAAGAGAAAGTTACCTGGGTGAAGCGCCAGCCTGCTCTACCCAGACCACAGAAAAGTCTCTCCCACTTTGTGAGAACCAATGGAAAAGAGCCTGAGCTCCTTGAACCCATTCCCTATGAATTCATGGCATAATGAGCATATAATATAGCCACAGGAGTACCAGTGGACCCATGTTTTTAGGTGCAAGAACCTATTTATTCCTTGTGGCATAATAGGTGTACAGCATAGCACACAGGATAACCAATAGACCCCATGTAACAGTGATATAAGGAGCTGGAACCTATTTCCCATGAATTCAAAAGTCAATCAACACTTTGTCACATTCAATGGCAGGGTGCCTCCCTAAGCTACTGGAACCTCTTCCCTGTGAATTCTACTGCTACTGTAAAAATGTTTCTCGTTCATTCACTAAAAGTGTGATATTTTTTTCCCCAAAGAGGTGTTAAAATAAATTTTAATGTGTCCTAAAAAAAGGAAAAAGAAAAGAAACATTCTCATAGAGTAATTGATGGTGTAAGGGAACAAATACCTATTGAGCACTCAGTAATGTTTTAGGCAATATTCTAGGGGAATGTATTATTTAATCTTTATGGTAATACCATATGTGACATTAAAACAGTTTTATAGATAAAGAAGCAGAGACTCAAAAAAGTTACATAGCTTACTAAAAATTACAATGCTAGCACCTGGCAAACCTGTGGCCTTCTGGGTCCTTGTCAATTTTCAGAGTATGATAGTTTTAAATTAATATATAGACACAAAGAACTATATTAAACGTTATATCTCATATAAGAATATAGAAGGAAATTATGTCTTTTGTAAGAATAGATAGGGAAAGAAGTGTAATATAGAAGAAAGAAATAGAATATAGAAGATGATAAATGTGAAGTAAACAGGAAAGATTTCCTGAACTTAGTTAAATCAGGAAGGAGTGAAGAATGGTATTATAAGTGGAAGAAAAAACACATGTGAACAGAACATATTTGAAGGACAGTAAAGAGATTGACTTACCTTAAAGAATATTTCTTCTTTCAGTTTCTTTGTAAGAATCCATCTTTTGTATTTTCTTCTCTTCCTGATTTCTGGTTTTAGAGCTATTCTGCTTTGCATCCAAGACCCAAGAGTAGTTTCTGTGTGTTCTTTCAGTATAATCAAATTATGTCCTTTTTTACTGCCTGAATATGCCTATTCTTTTAAGCCACAGGTTTTGGTTTTTCATTCCAAGTTATCACCCCTATGAGACGATCTGCAGTTCCACAAAGGCAGGGACCATTTGTATTTTGATCATTATTGTATCCTGTACCAGTAACATTAATATTTGCTGAATGACTTCTCCAAGCAGTAGCTTTGTCTATAATGTGTTTAAAAATTTTCCAAGACAGAGGATTCTCTTAACTGTTATTTATTTCGTGTGACCTAATAATTGTTCCTCTGCTCAGTTATTCTCAGCAGATTTAGATTCTTACAGTAAATATTGAGTGCTGACTCTATGCCAAGCCTTGTTCTGGGCACTACGGATATAATAGCAACCAGTAGTTATAAAACCCTGTCCAGTAGAGTGTCCATTTTAGAAGACTGGCTAGAAAGATTCCTTGAGCATTGTCATGGTTATTCCTCACCCCTAACTGTTATCTTTCATGAATAGATGTTTTTCTAGTTGTTGTTAATGTAAATGTGGCTGTCATGCCTGTGTTACTAAGTAATCCCACATTTCCCAGTCAAAACCATTCCTCTATTAAGCAACTTCAAATATTCCAAAAGCATCCTCTTAGGAAAAACAAATTCATATTGCACAATAGTTTTTAAAAAACTAAAGAAGTAAAAAATTGATCAGAATTTATTTATTTCAAGCAGAGAATTTGTTATTAAAATGTGCTCTATATTTTAATGTGATCTAGCTTGTGTCAATCTGGCTATTTTTCTAAGTGCTTGATTAACAATTATAAGAAGATAACATTGGAGATATCGTTGGTTGGGGGAGATCTTCAGAAAATTCCAAAAATCTTAATTTACCAGGTATTGTTGGTTTTTCAGTACCTGTTATTTTTGGGTTTTATTTGTTTTATTCTTTTTGTAGAAATGAGATCTCTTGTTACGTAGGCTGGTCTTGAACTCCTAGTCTCAAGTGATCCTTCTGCCTTGGCCTCCCAAAGTACTGGGAGTTACAGGTGTGAGCCACTGTGCTCAGCCACCTGTTACTGTATTTTAGTTAAAATACAGCTTTCATATGTCTGTTGAAATATAATTTCTGTTAGCTTTAACTTTGTATCAGTCATTGCTATGTGGAGAATTTTAGAAATTTTAATAGTTATCCTTCAAGTATAGTTTAAGACAGTGTCTGGGTAATTGAGCTATGTAACTGAGTCTTATTTTATATGGATTATCATTTTTTCAAAATATAAAAGAATATGACTTAGACCACTAAAAGATTATGAAGATGATAATAACTATTAGAAAAATATAAGCTGGAATTTACTAAGTGCTTACTATGTACACAGTGTACTCATTTTACAGCAAATTTATGTACCTATAATTTTTTGTTTTGTTTTGTTTTGAGACAGAGTCTCAAGCTGTCACCCTGGGTAGAGCATTGTGGTGTCACAGCTCACAGCAACCTCAAACTCCCTTGGGCTTAAGTGATTGTTTTGCCTCAGCGTCCCAAGTAACTGGGACTACAGGCGCCTGCTACAATGCCTGGCTATTTTTTTGTTGTTGCAATTGTCATTGTTGTTTTAGCTGGACCAGGCTGAGCCACCAGCTTCAGCATATGTGGCCAGCACCCTAACCACTGAGCTACGGGCGCCACCAATGTACCTATAATCTTATGATATAGTTACTATTCCCATTTTCCCATCTACTTCCCATAGATGAAGAGACTGAGTTTTAGAGAATTAATGTGACTTAACCTACATTGCATGGCTGGTGCCTCTGATATTTTTGGGGGGGTTGGGGGAGTGGGATTAACTTTTTTTTTTTTTTTTGGTGAAACAGGGTCTTTTTTACCCTGGATAGAATGCCATGGTGTCACAGCTCACACCAACCTCAAATTCTTGAGCTCAAGCAATTATCTTGCCTAAGCCCCAAAGTAGCTGGCTCTTTCTCACTCTTTGTTTTCCTCCTGCCACTACAGGCTCCCTCTACAATGCCCGGCTATTTTAGAGATGAAGTCTCGCTCTGGCCCTGGCTCAGGCTGGTCTTGAACCCGTGAGCTCAGGCAATCCACTCTGCACTGTTTCCCAGAGTGCTAGGATTGTAGGTGTGAGTCACCGTGCCCAGCCTGCCTCTGATACTTGAGCCAAAGAGTCTGAGGTCAGGGCCTCCACTAACCGCCTTACTATACAGCCACTAGATTTTGTTCTGATGATTTTTAAATGTGTTGTAAATTTTACAGTGTTTCAGGATCATGAGTTGATCAGTATAGGCAACCTTACCCTTAAAATTAAAATGATTTAAGTTTTGTGGTTGGTTTTTGTAGTGTCACTCATTTTAGCTATTTTTATGCCTTAATACTTTTGATAAAATACTTCTAGAGACTAATTTATGTTTTCGTCTTCCTTTTTTGACAGCACTGGATTCAAAGGCTAACAATTTGTCCAGTCTCTCCAAGAAATACCGTCAGGATGCGAAGTACTTGAACATGCGTTCCACTTACGCCAAACTTGCAGCAGTAGCTGTATTTTTCATCATGTTAATAGTGTATGTGCGATTCTGGTGGCTGTGAAGTAGTGAATGTAGTCACTGATAAAGGAGAAACTAGAACCTGACAGGTGTATGTTTTCAGGAAGCTGCGCTTACAGGGATATGTATTAGAATCCAAGTGGAACTTCTGCCTCTAAAGACCTTGCAAGAACATGTCCTGAAAATGAAAGGTTACACCTCATTTAATGAAGCTTAACCTTATGCAGAAAGTCTCTTTTCGGGGCAGAGGCTTTCTCTGGGTGCTAAGCCATATATGTTAGGGAACAGTAGATAGTTTCATTTTGTTTTTTCTCTCCCAGTCCATTTTTAAAGTATCACTGACTGGGGCATTCTCATTCTCTACTGGAGCCATCAGTGAGGTTTAGCTTAGCCAACCTGTGCTAGCAACATTCTTAAATTCCTTGAAAGAAGGCAGCCCTTTGGGAAGTTTTTTGACTCTAATCAACATTCCTTTTGTTGGTGACAGTTGTGATTTTCAGTAATCTAAGTTTCTGATGGCCTTTCAAACAAGACTCCAGTATGCGAAGGTTAATTGCTATGCTGCACAGATCGTGTCTGTTGGCCCCTGTAGGAAGTTAACCTTTGTTGTTTTCCTTTTGTATTTTGCTTATTGCACAATTGCTTTAGGGTTAAATGAATTATATTGAGATGCCTTGAAATTATATTATAGTACTCCTCGATTAAGAGACTAAAACATTTTCTCATTTACTCCTTCTACAAGACTTAAATTAGTTTGGGACATCATTGATTTTATTTTGTGGCATCTGGTTTATGTTAATACAAGGGTGAGTATAGCACATGGGTAGTGAGGCCTCTGGCTTAAGGAAAAGGAAGGCCCAGCTGATAACTATGTTTTTGTCCTGCCCCTTCCTCACTTTCTCTACTACAGTTTTTCTCACTCTTTGTTTTCCTACTGCCACAATTTGCTAACATTTTAAAAATTTCCCTGGGCCCAATAGTTTTATGTTCCATAAACATCTTCTCAGGATATTCTCAAATTTCCAAATGGAAAATGTTCAACAGTGTAGTTAAAAGTTTTTGCAGACCAGCTACGCAAACTACTAAATACTCTCATCTGAGAAAGTCTGAGAGCACCTCATTCCTGTTTCAGTTTATGTAAATTCTCTGAGAATGACCTAGAGACAGTTAAATAATAAAAGTACCTATGATTTTTTTCCTTTTTTGCTCATGGATGATGGGGATTTCCTTTTACCTTCTGGGGTGGAATTTTTTATATGGGGAGAATAGGCCTTTTAAATATTATCACAATATAAACCTTACTCCTGCATATACTGCAAATATTTCTTCAAATTATATAGAAAAATGAGCCAACTTCTTAATACCTTGGAAAGAAATTTAACCAGTAAGCAATTTTATAACCCAGAGAGTTTGTCAAAGCCACTGTCCTCATTGCTGGTAGAGAAAAAGTCTTACTTTCTTATAACAAAGCAAGGGGAAATGCATATTTTATTCCTGATAATTTATAGAACTAGAATTGTTTTCCTTTCTATTATGGACCTAAATCTGCCAATTGGAGTTTTGTGCATGAAATATATGAAATTACTTTTTATAGAGAATAAGTGCTTTTAAGTCCTTACACGGCCTCTAAGTAATGATGTTGGTAATAGCCTTTGAAAGGCTGGGATCTAAGTAGTGGTACCATAGCATTTGGTGCTTCTGTAGGACTGGAAAGTGGCAGCTCCTTGTTGAGAGTTGCATGCCGCAATCTAATGGTCAGCACTGAAATAAATACTTCTAGAATGTTCCCTGCAATGTGAAGTTTTTGTTCTCTAGTTAATGTATGTACACATATCCTTTTTAGGCACCTTTCTGCCTAATCTTAGTGGGCTAATTAAATAAGAAGGGGTATGGTGAATGATAAACAAAGTACCAAGACAGTGATTTAAGACTGGACCACCAGAAAAATGAGAGAACAGGCGGTCATAATACGGCTCCTACTTCTGTTCTTTATAGGATGTGGTGGGAAGATCCGACTAGATGAAACATATCAGCAACTAAGCGGACATCTGAAGTATAATGTAACAAATATGACACGGAACTGTTGGGGTCTCATTAAGGAAGGACACTTAATTTATTTTGGGAAGGAGTATGGTAAGAGGAGACTTTCTGGAGAAGGAGAGAATGGGGCATTCAAGGCAGAGGGAACAGCATGAGCAAAAGCATGAGTAAATAGAGTGAGACACATTTCTGAACTTCACAGCTTGGGTTAGCTTAACCTCATAGGAATAGTGAGTGTGGGTGATAAGAGGGGACAGGAGAAGGGAGAATTAGACTAGGACATTGTCATAAAGGGGCATGTCTTCCATGGGAGAGTTTATACTAATAGCTGTGGTAAAGGATGACATCAGATTTATAGTTCCTGATGGTCATTTTGTCTAAAGTATAAACTATTTATTAGCAGGGAATAAGCCTGTAAGAAGAGAGATGAAACTATCAAAGCTGTGCCTGTGGCTCAGTGAGTAGGGTGCTGGCCCCATGAACTAAGGATGGCGAGTTCATTATTTCTGCCCTGGCCAAACTGCAATAACAAAAAAATAAATAAAAATTTAAAAAATTAAAAAAAAAAAAGCTATCAAATGCAGAATCAAACAGGCAGGACACAAGTGATTTTCAAGAAAGGAAATGATCAGAGGTATCAGTAACTACAACGTAACACTTTGTTAGGACTTTGGACTTTGTTTAATTCTCAACATACATCATACTTTTTGAAGTAGTATTCATACTATTATATAATAAACTTTACTCCGAGTCACAAAAGAATTAAGTCCTTTGCCCAAAGTCACAGAGCTACAAAGTGACAGAGCTAAGATGCGAACCTGGGCAATCTGGGTCTGGAATCTGTGATTTTAACAACTATACTTACTACTAAGTAAGCATAGTAGTACCATGTTACCAACTATTTTGGTCACATAAAGTAAGTACCAAAACACATATTTTGAGTTTAACAACCAGGAACTTAAATCAGAGGGGCAGAAGTACTTCGAGAGAACTGAGTACAGAAGCCAGAGTGCAGTGGATTGAGATTTCTGAGAAACCCTGGGAGTGAAGACGTAGAACTACTCTTACAAGTAGCTTCTCTGATTATTGTGACACAGAACTTCATGGCTTGTTCTAATTAAGACAGCTCACAAATGTCAAAATTTAGAAATAAATGACATATTGTACTGAAATATTTAAATGCCTAACAATAGTTCTTAAGCTTTTTGAGAAATCTTTTGACAGTCTGATGAAAGATGTTTGCCTTTGCCCCACAAAAATGTCCATGTGTTGGCTTGGCGCCTGCAGCTCAGCAAGTAGGGCAGCTGCCACATACACTGAGGCTGGCCTGGGCCTGCTAAACAACAATGACAACTGCAACCAAAAAATAGCCAGGCGTTATGGCACGCGCCTGTAGTCCCAGCTCTTGGGAGGCTGAGCAAGACAATCACTTAAGCCCAAGACCTGGAGGTTGCTGTGATCTGTGATACCACGGCATTTTACCAAAGGCACAAAGTGCAACTCTGTCTCAGAAAAAAAAAGAAAAGTCTATGTGTAGTGCACACACACCGAGGTTCACATAGTATTTTGGCTATTCAAGGACAACAAAGCTTCTGTGACCTAGTGGCCCATGATTCCTCAGTTAAGAATTCTAGACATGGCCAGGCATGGTGGCTCACACCTGTAATCCTGGCACTCTGGCAGGCTGAGGAGGGTGGATTGCTTGAGCTCAGGAGTTTGAGACTAGCTTGAGCCAGAGCTAGACCCCATCTCTAAAAAAATCAAAAATAAATAGTTGGACATTGTGGCAGGCACCTATAGTCTCAGCTACTGGGCAGGCTGAGGCAAGAGAATCACTTGAGCTCAAGAGTTTCTACTGGGTACTACCCAGGGCACTCTACCTAGTATGCCCGAGTGAGACTCTGTCTCAAAAAAAAGAAGAAAGAACTTCAGACACAGGATGTAGAATACAAAGGGAAGTACTCAGAAGCCTTGAAAACTGTGTAGTTACAGTGAATTGGAAGAATTATATAGTTTGAACTAACTTTGTGGATGAGATACTTTCTTGAAAAATTATGTGTACAAAAAAATTTATATCAAATAGCAGTTTCCTTTAGTTCAGTCAGGGATCTGATTCTATAGAATACATTTTTTTGTTGTTGTTCCAGTTACTCAAAATCATATTTAAGGAGCTTAAAGTTTTCTTTTATCAGTAAGAATTATCCCAAAACCAAGTTAAGAAGGAAAATAGATGATTATTTCTGCACACACAGGATTAAAAAAAAAATGTATAATAAAACATCTCATAGTTTAAATTCCCACCTTATCGCAGAGTTTAGACAGCTAAGGGCTGAGAGGTTGGTGGCCACACGATCGAGGCTTTGGCTCGTGTTCTTGGCAGAACTGGCTGATCCCACCTAGTGGTGGTGGTGGTGTTTCTTCAGACAGCTGAGCAGGAAGGCAAATAGCAGTGGCTGTGTAAATGTTAGTACTTCTGTAAGTGCATGGTAAGTAATTGGACCAAATAGCTTGTACTGTAAAGGTTCCCGGAGGAAAATATGCACCATATGCGACATAGTTGGAGATAGAACCAGAAAGCTGAGTCTCACATTCCTTACTATCAAGCAGAGTTGACCCAACTGTATAAAACTATCTTAAGCAATGTTGTCACTTAGTTCTAATAAAGTTTATTTCATGTGCTGTAACAATCCTTGTTTCAGATTAGAAAAATCATTGGAAATTGGATTTCCATATAGTAATCTACACTGGACTAAATTTTTTTTCTCATAACTTCCATTTTTAAGCACCAAGTATTAGGCATTTTACACGTATTATTAGTACAATCCTTATAATCCTTTCTGTGCTGCCCAAAGTCACATAACTGGCAAGGTGAGATATTGGGTTCCGACCTCGGGCTGCTGAACACCTATTGCTGTACCATGTACTCCTTAACATGAGGGAGACGTGTGTGTCTTAAACATTTCACTCTGTCCTGCCAAGTCATTAGTAAACTGATTGCAAAGGTGTTTGTTTCACAATTTCTTTCTTATTTATTTTTTCCTTTACAATTTCATGTTATTCTAGTTTCCTTTTTGTTTACTTGTCACTCTTTATCACTCCCCCTTTATTGTTTTTGAATAGTTTTTGCTCATGTGACCTCGTTTGTCCTCTTCCACCCTTGGTTTGTAGGACTTATTTATCTTTTGTTTATTCATTTAACCTAAATATTAATTCAGCAGTTTTCTACATGTAATTCATGAAGAGAGGGCAAAGTGGTATTTTAAAAAATAAATCACCCTTTTTTCTGTGTCCTTTTTGTCCATTCTCCTCTCTTTCCCTCACTTATTTTATCCTTTTCCATTTTACTTTCTTTTTCATTTCTTTAGATGATGCTTTTGCTTACAGGTTAATATAATGCTGCAACTTTGCTTTTGTAGGTGAAAGCTTCAAAATCAACTGAGTCTTGTATTTGTTCTTTATTTTTAGGCCTTGCCTTTTATTGATTTAATGTTGTACTATGTTCTGTCATTTAAGTCAGCACATATTAGTTGAGGAAGATAATGCCCCTACTTTAAAGAATCCATTTATTAAAAATTTCAGTACATTGCAGGAATTCTTCACGAAGCATACTCCTGTAGTTTATCCTCTGTATTTAGAGCATCAAACATTACCTGTATTACTGGTAACTCCCAAACACATCCATTTTCAAACTTGTCTTCCAGACCCAATTTTTTTGCTGCTCATTGGACTTTATTGCTTGTTTTGACTATCCCATGAGCACTTCATTGCATCTAAACAGTCTTATTACCTCCACTCCATTGCTGTCAAAATTAACCTAACGTAGGCTTCATACTATGTCTCTAATCTTCAGGCATCACCTGCCACTCCTTTACCTTAGGCATAAAATCATAAATTGCATTTGAGTCCTCGGTTTTCTCTTTCCACTTCTAACTCAACTGTTCCTCCAAAATATTTTTCAGCCATTACTTCCTTTCCATCCTTTTATCCTTGGGTTCAAACACTCATTAGCGTTAACATTAATTCTTGCTGCGGCCCCCTTATTGCTTCCCTTGCATATATCCCTCTTCATCTCATTAATACCATGGTAAGACCAGAAATTTCCTAAGAGCAAAGCCTGCTGCATTTCCTGTAGGGTGGACGGTGACATACTCCAGTCTGCCATCTACAATCCTGCCCCGTCGTACC
Organism: Arctocebus calabarensis; assembly: GCA_963573935.1. Taxonomy (NCBI): domain Eukaryota; kingdom Metazoa; phylum Chordata; class Mammalia; order Primates; family Lorisidae; genus Arctocebus; species Arctocebus calabarensis. Next base: position 12,292 of record CAUYON010092163.1, read on the forward strand.
ATTCCAGACTCATCATCTGCCAGGTGCCACCACTAAACTCTAACCAGTCAAGCACTTTTACTTTGTGCCTTGATTTACCCTTCTTCCCCAGAAAATTTTTTCATATACTTTACTCATCCTTTCCCTTTTAAACCTGCTGCTATGGCTTGAATATGATTTATCTCCTCCAAAGATCATGTTGAAATTTTGTTGCCAATATAACAGTTTGGGGAGGTTGTGCCCTTAAAAAGTGATTGTTAAGGCGGATGAATAGTATTTTCCTCCCGAGACTGGATTAGTTTTCTAGGGAATGGTTTGTTCTCGTGAGAATGGGTTATACAGCAAGGTTGCCTCATATGTTCCTTTTTTTTTTTTTTTTTTTTTGCACATGCCTACTTCCCTTTCTGTTTCTCTGCTCGTGTTTTGACACACCATCACCAGAAGCCACCCATGAGGCTACCCAGTCTTGAACTTCCCAGCCTACCAAACTGTAAGCTAAACAAACTTCTTTTTTTTTTTTTATAAATTACTCAGTCTTGGGTATTCTGTTATAGCAACAGAAGATGGACTGAGATGCCCACTGAAGTTCTGCTCTCCTCTCAAAGACCCTTCTCAAATATCGCCTGTGTAAAGCCTTTCTAACATTGTCACACCCTCCTGCCCACTGACCTGGGAGGATATGAGCAATTGGTTTATATTTCCAGAATGGTATAATCTCCCGATTTAAAATACAGCATTCAGGGCCAGATGTGGTGGCTCCCACCTGCAATCCCAGGACTCGGAGAAGCCAAGATGGGCAGATTGCTTGAGCTCAGGACATAGAAAAATTAGCTGGGTGTCATGGCAGGCACCTGTAGTCCCAGCTATTCAATGGGCTGAGGCAAGAGGATTGCCTGAGCTCAAGAGTTTGAGGTTGCTGTTCCATTCAGGGCGACAGAGTAAGATTCTGTGTTAAAAAAAATAAATAAAATAGCATTCAGCATGTACTTGTTTGTTTCCTTGGCTACCTGTCTTGAGAGGTCCCTGAGGTAGTGACCGGTTGTTATTCACATGGTCTTTGAATCCTTGGCCCTCAGTGCAGTGAATGACACATCAGAGGTACTCAGCAAATATTTGCAGGATGAGTACATTGAACTGCAAAAACATATGTACAAGCTTTTTGGAACTGGCTCTTTCACAAGTTACAGATATACATGCAATTTGAGTAAAAGGAGAAAAAAAGCAAGGTAAGATGGAATAGGAGGGAAGGGGAAAGAAAGATTCATTAAAAAGTCTGAACAAAAGAGAAGACCAATAAAGATTATTTCAATATATGGTGAACATTTGGAGACAAAAGCAGTAAATGAAATTGATTCTTTGGAGCAGAACAATTGAAAGGTGAAGGGAGAAGGAGAGGAAATTAAGGCACAGGGACAAATTAGACTTGGCGAGAAAGGCCAGGAGATCTTGGTCTGGGAATGTTTCCAGTTAACTATAGTTGCTTTTGTGTTAATGTAAATAATGTTTAATAGACTTTCAAATCAGTTAACTACTTAACAATTTTTCATCTGAAAAAAATGACTCCAGTCAAATATCGTGACCAATGCGGCCTATAAGGTAAGAAATATTTTATTGTGCTAAAGTTAAGGAACATGGCTTCAGGCTTAGTTTTGACCAACTGATGGCAGTTTGCACCTGCTGAACTTCTCCCAGTTATTTTCCAGTAGGTTGTGTAGGTAAGACTGGGCATGCCAGGGACAGGTTGTAAGACTGACAAAAGACTGAAGATCTTATCTATGTGTCTGCCTTTTGTTTAGCAAAACATTAATGTGTAGAGTATTTATTTGCATACTTATGACTTTAGAATAAAAGTACTTTGGCTTTCAAATTGGTTTTTCCTTTTTTGTTTGTTTTTTTTTTCCATCTTTATACTCCACTTTTTTTCCCCCAGTAGCCGAGTTGGGACTCAATCATTACAAAACTTGTTCGATTGAGTCTTTTTTAAAAAAATCGACACTGAAAAACTTGTAAGCAAAACTTTAAGAAATTCTGCTTCTTAGCCTATCCACTTGCCTGCGCAATTTATATTAATGTTTGGTTTTCCTACAATAACGGTGTAACTTTGCTAAAACATATACAAAGAAGCATATTTTATAAATTCATTGGACATTAGTATAAAATGGACGTTGCTGAAGAGGGCTAGAGATTAATATGAAACTGCAACAGAGATTACTTACATCACCCAGGTGATGAATGGGTAGGAAGAGGATTGTGGGTTTCGGTGCCTGTAGCTCAGCAGCTAGGGCACCAGCCACAGACCCCACAGCTGTCAGGTTCGAATCCAGCCTGGGCCTGCCAAACAACAATGACAAGTACAACCAAAAAATAGCTGGGCATTGTGGCGGGCCCCCATAGTCCCAGCTACTTGGGAGGCTGAGGCAAGAGAATCGCTACAGCCCAAGTTTCAGGTTGCTGTGAGCTGTGATGGCACAGCACTCTACCCAGGGCGACATAGTGAGACTGTCTAAAAAAAAAAAAAAGGAGGAGGATTGTGAGTCAGGAGACATGACTTCAAGGTCTAGCTCACCACTCTCTGGGAGCTGAATTTTAGGTTACATTTCTTAGGCACTATGTGCCTCATTTCTCCATGCAAAATGGGAATAATATTACTGCCTACTTCATGAAGACTATGTGAGGATCAAAGAAAGTATTAATAAAAGTGCAGTAATGGTTGTGAGGACATTGAAGTGTCCTGTAAGTATACTGTATATGATATTATTACTATTATAACTTCAAGAAAGGCACTTGTGGCCAGTGCAGTCCTGCCCCTTTGGAAACTAGTGCCCAGTTCCATAATCATTGTTTTACTCTTAATAGGACAATTACCCTGGTTCAATTTACACTGCAGTATTTGGGATCCTTTCCCACAGTCCATGCCTCAGGCCATGACTTAATATTCCCAGAAGAGGGCAGCAAAGCTCCAAGCCAAAGGTTTTCTGCCACTTCCTCAAAATGTAATTTTTCCTTGAGAAGAAAACAAATATACTGTAAGGAGAATAGCCTTTTAAAAATGATGGTCTTTTAGGTGACAACATTAATCCTATTGCCATAAATACCATGACAAACATTTATTTCAAATAATATTTTGCCTTCTTTATGACCGGTGAAGAAAATAATTGACTTTTTAGCTCATGTTTATGATTTGACCTATTTTAGAAACTCTTAGCCATTAATTTTAATAATAGGCTATTAATAATAGGAAGTTAAATTCCTATTAACTCCAGATTTTTAGATCTCACTTAGCACGAGTTTTTTAAATAAATTACTTTTTTTGTAAGAGGAAAACAAGGTGTTCAGGTCTGATGTCTAATTTAAGATGCCTAGCTAAGTCAAAAAATGCAATCCCTAGCAGTACCTAAATATGTTTCTGTCACAGTATGTCTTTATCTTTCCAAGAAGTCATCTATATCTAATCTTTCTCATTCTTTCATTATTTAAATCTGTTTAAAACTGTTCTTGTGCTTCCGTATCTTTAATCAATGAAGCATCTTGTAATAACAAGAGCAGCTAACATATGAACTATTCTTAAGAGCATGCGAGGTTCTTTCACAGACATGTTGTCATCTCACCATAGCCCTGGGTTGATCACCACTATCTCCATTTTACAGATAAATCTCATCTGCAATCAGAATAGCTATTATCTGAAAAGTGCAGAGAGACACTCCATGTGTCAAGAGAGCCCCAAAGGGTGGGTAATTTCTGTCTCTTCATTGCTAAAAGGGCCACTTCTGAATCTGGTATTTTTTTTCTATTTGCTTTATTATAACCAGAGATGCAATAGGAAGGTTTTCAGTTAAGTTTTTCAATTCTGCCTGCTTTGGCCAGTTCATTTCTGGCTTTGTTTAAAAAAATAAAATAAAAAACTACTCTGTTTCACACTCCACCCCTTCTGCCTCCTCCCCCCCCCCCCCTTGAGTAAGAGTGCTCTTTCCATTCCAGCTAAGCCTCTTCCTGTTCTTGATAATTGCATCACATTCTTGGCTTAATGTAGACCCACACCCCCACACTGGCACCAGGGAGCATATGGGCTGTCTTCATGGGTTGAAAGTTCTTGTCTGATGAGCACAAAATAAACCACTCACTTCCTGAATTTCAGCCCTAGCTGGAAAAATACAGATATTCCTCAGATTTTTGTTTGTTTGTAGATCCCCTTCACTCTAGTCCTGTCCTAGAATGAGTAAGATTTACCAAATAGGGACAGTGAGGAACAGCACTTCGGGAATTGTGTATGCACTTTGCTAACTTACTTTGCAGCAAGTACCCTTGCTGTTTCTAATTTTTCACTTCTTGCTTTTCAATCCAAACTCATGTGGCATTGGGTCCCACTGTATTTCAAGGGCCTTCCCTCAGGACACTAATGCCCCCGCCTATCAAGTCCAGTGGCTATATCATTCTTTACCTTGTCCTGGATGCTGTGAACCACACACTCTTTGACAGACTCACTGTCTTCCTTTGGTGACCACACACTATTACTTTTTCCCTGCCTTAGTCATGGATCTTCAGTATCCCTTGCGAGCTCCTCTTCTCTAAAACTCCTAAAGTGCTGGTGTTCCTCCGGACCCAGTTCTATGTCCACCTCTTTTCCCTCTACACATTTTCTGTGAGAAATGTCCTCCCCTTCCATGGCATTATTAAGAGCTACATGACAATAATTTTCCAATTTCTACCTTCCCTGAATCCAAACTGAAATATTCAATTGTCGTCTATAAAAGAACTTCTTCAACTGCAAATTCCTAAAAGCATAATAACCAGCTCACTCCCTCAAACCTATTCTTATATTATCCAAAGATATATCACACCATCCACCCAGTTTCTCCAGCCAGAAACCTAGGGTTCAGCCTTGATGACTCTTTTGTCCACCTTCCACATTCAATCAGAATCTTTGAATCCATCCACTTCTCCACATCCGCACTGTCAGTGCCTGGCCTAAGTGATCACCATCTGTCATGTCCTTTTGCAAGTTTCCTGCCTCCAGTTTTTCCCCCTTTGGCTCATTTCCCTCTAGCCACCAAAAGGTTATTTATATAAATACAGTTCTGGTAAATTCACCCCTTCTGTTTGAAGTCCATTAAGTTGTCTCCCACTTTCCTTAGACTAGATTCCAAACTTGTGAACACAGCCCACAGCCAGGCAGGGCCAGCAGCCTGCTGTCCATAGGTCTCCACTCATGCTCAACTCCGTGCTTCAGACATGCCTGCTTCCTCTTGCTTCTCGGCCTTCACAAACACCGCCTCCTCTGCCTGGAACATTCTATCATACTGACTCAAACATATCTAGACTAAATTCTGACCTGAGTTTGTTATTTTCTTATTCCTGACTCAGAACTAATCTTGGATACTTAATTTTTTATTAATTCTCAAATTAAAATCAGAATTTACGTTGTCTCATCACATATTTCTTATTTCTTTGAAAAATCCATCTAAGGGTATGATCTAATAAAAATGCATTTGAGCTGTTAACTTTGGATTGACTTTATCATAGCCAAATGTAAACTGGAAGATTTTTTTTTTAATGATACTGGAATGTTTTCTTGATTGTTATTCACCATGACATTCTAGGTCTGGAATTTTTAATTTCCAGCTGCCTCGTACCACTCTTTCTTACCTCTCAACTTTTACCTCTGGTTGCCCTCCACTTACCCCTAGATGAATCCAGTTTGCATGCAGTGGTAGCTGTTGGGAGGCTGTGGTTAAATAGAACTGCTCAGACTGCAACAGGAAAACACTGAATCGAAAGCAAAGGAGAGGAAGCACAAACCCATACCCACCGCAAAGCTGCCGAGTGCCCAGTGTGACCCAAGCCGCACCCTGTGATGAGGAGGCTGGTGGGGGAGTAAGAAGCCACAAAATTTAATAAATCATCAGCACAGTCTGTCCTCTGCTCCTTCTGCTCCAGCCTTCCTGGTATCACCAGGTGCTGGCCTGAGTAGTGGGGTGATGACAGAAAAGCAGCCAGAACTCTGTAGGGTTGGAGAAGGTCCCTAAAATGAGCAGATCTGGACTTTATTTCAAGCTCCCTGCAGAGTCCGGCTTAACAGGTGCAAACATCCAGGGTCTGAGTATTTCTAAGGAGCCGGGGTGATTCCCAGATGAAGGCTCCCACGTTCCCTAAAAACATCTATCTGCCTAAAGCTAGCACTAATAGTGGCCAAAACTTTAAAGTTTTTACTGTGAGACACAGTTCTGAGAACATTTAATTTACCCTAAGGTGTGTACTAAAGTATAATGACTATTTTCAGTTTCTTTCCTGGGTTCAATGGAGGAAGAAGGAAAGAGGAAGCAGAAGAGCGTCAGAGACATATTTCACCTCCTCTATGATTTTGCCCATGGCCTTCCTTGTTTATATCTGTCCTCTTTGCTATTAAAGGAGATACTAATTCCTCAGAAGCTGGAATTATAGGGAAAGGGATGAAAAGTGTGGGGAAACGTATAGTCGCTGAGTCTAGACATGAAACACCGGTAGGGCCGGGAACTCCTTGGAACCACAGAGCTTCACCCTTCACCGTGGCTCTGGAATTCACGTGTTCGGGGTCACGGCCTGGACCCTACGGAGATGAACTCGGCTTTTCCAGGTGGAGTGTCGGCCCACGGACAAGAGCGGCGATCAAGTCGGTCTGGAGGAGCCCTGGGCTTGACCGGAAGTGGGCCCTGGCGTGTGCACGGGGTGCCAGCCTCGCCCTGCAGATGCGGAACAGGAAACGCTGTCAGTGCGGCGGGGAGGGGACGGAGCGCTCGCCGAGCACCGCGACCGCACACGTCCCATCTGTCAGGGGCCAGAACCGACGGCCTCTGGGAAACGCGGGGCCTGCCCCTCCCTGCTCCTGCCTGTCCGGCTTCTTAGTCTCTTCCAGCCGGGAAATCCTTCAAGATCTAGATCCCAAATTCAGATGGAAGAATTTTAGGCATTGTGATGGGAGATCGGGAAGCTTCTCTCACAAAGCCGCTCTGCAAGTGGTAAAACGCTTTAGCAAGCCTAACAGCCGAATCGGGAAGGGTCTAATAAAAGAGAAAGAAAGGAATCTTGTCAGACGATTTGGGTTGGAACTACCTTCCCCTCTCCCTCCCTCCTTTCCTTCTGGTCCGCAGGCCCTTCAGAAACGCGGGTGGGGAGCAGGTAACCCCAGAAGGAACGGGAAGCTCCTTGGAGCTCAGAGGAGGACTGCGACAGTGTTAGCCGCGGGAGATGCTGTGAGGCCCAGGCCCCGCGCCTGGGGCGCTTCCCACTTTCTCCTGTGGTCAAGAACATTCCTCAAGTTGTGTTTAATAGTTACGCGTGATCCAAACTGCAGGAACGGGGTGACTGGGCTCCGAGCTTCTCCTCCGGTGCCATCCTTCAGCTTGTGACCTGACTTAGTACCTAACAATAGAAGAGGAGGCAAGCTGTGTAAGCTACTCTTTGGAAAAGCTTAGTTACAATATGAAAAAAGGAGATAAGGTGGCTGGAGAGCATTGCAGTAAAGAATGGATTTTTTTTTTCTTACTTTGAGAGAGTTTTGGATATGTTTATATATGCCAACAAAGAGAGCATAGTGAGGGGTCTTAACCAGTCATGTCGTTCCTAAGCTTTGATACCTTCCTCTGGGGGAAGGAGTTTCTTTGATAATTCTAATTAAATTAAAATCATATGCGTAGTAGGGACTTGAATAGGGCAAAGCCCTTCACATATGTTAAGTATTATAACTATTACCATCTACTGACTGTACAGATGAGTAAGCCCTGCTCACAGCTGTTCTGTCTCTTCTCTGCTGTATGACAGGACTGTCAGGAAGAGACAGGCTCTTGAGTGGGCAGGGCTAACACACATATGAAAGAAGCTATAGGCTCGGCGCTTGTGGCTCAACAGGCTAAGGGGTCAGCCACTTACACCTGAGCTGGCGGGTTCGAATCCAGCCCCGGCCGCCAAACAACAACGACGGCTGCAACCAAAAAATGGCAGGGCGTTGTGGTGGGTGCCTGTAGTCCCAGCTACTTGGGAGGCAGAGGCAAGAGACTCGCTTGAGCCCAGGAATTGGAGGTTGCTGTGAGTGTGATGCCACAGCACTCTATCCAGGGTGACAGCTTGAGGTTCTGTCTCAAAAAAAAAGAAAGAAAGAAAGAAACTATCAGCTTCCACACTATCAGTGGTGTGATTTGTATCTTGACATCCTTTGAACTTGAGGAATAGGGTATGAGTGCTCTGTGTGTGTGTGTGTGTGTGTCTTACTAGATGTAATGAGTTGCTGTTTTTTAAAATTTATTTTAAGTTGCTTATATTCTTATTTTAAAATTCTCATTTTAAAAATGGTCACATCAAATCAAATACGCCTCTAAAAAGCTCCGATTTGAGAAAAACATTTTTAGAAATTCAGAAGTTGACGAATATCCATCTTGAGATACAAGAGTCTGTACAAATAAGACTGTCTGTATATACAAGAACCTTTGAAGAAGCAGTTTGTTAGAAAGGTACCTAGTGTTAAGCCACAATTTTGCTGGTAGGAAGGGTTAATCTTTTGGGGTTTTTTTCTGCTATTTGCAGAATCACATTATATTAATAATTTTGCTTTGACACAAATTTGGCAATAGCAATCATAATTCATTTTTCCAAATTGGCTACAATGTTTGCATACTTTTACAAAAATAATTCCTGTGAGCTGTACCCAGCCTTATCCTCTCAGCAACTCAATGCAGTCTTTCTTCTCTGAAGTGTTTACTTTGTAGCTTTGCTTTGAACCACCCTACCCCCAGTTCTACACAGTTGCAGGAAAAATATCTGCAAATTTTCCTCCCCCCTTTCCTTTTCCTTCTGCACCTGCTTTTCTAACAAGCCGATCTGTGCCTTCCTTTCTGGGCTCATCTCTTAGCTTAGTCCTTATTTCCCTTCTCCAGTCCCTTAGTTCATCCTTCTCTTCCCCCGCCCTTCTTTACCTCCACCTTTTATTCCTGGCAGCTCCTTAGATCAAACCCATAGCATGCTCCTTGCATTATTTGAACACATTTTTCAAAAGTGCAGAACCAAACAATCTGGTGTCTTCTTTTCAAGAGTGAAGAAGAAGCTACATTTTAAAAATAGCTTTTTTGAAGAAAATTTACATACTATAAAATGTGCTCTTTAAAGTGTACAATTCAATGGTTTTTAGTATATTTCGAGTTATTCATCTATTACCATAATTAATTTAACAATATTTTCTTTTTTAAAATTTCAGATTGACATTGAAGGTACATATGATTAGGTTACATAGTTTGCATTTGTAAGGTTAAAGTCTGAGTTGTAGCTATGTCTTTCAGTCAGGAAGCATGCCATGTACCTGTGCCTTGCCCCTGTAGGGGCAAGGGAGCCTCTGAAACCTTCCTCCACTACTTGAATCCAACTGAGCTTTTCTCCTCTGTGAGCCTAGAGCTGTTAATCTACTAGTTTTAAATTAGTACTGAGTGCATGTGGCGGTCATCTTTCCTAATTTTAGAATATTTTCATCATTCCCCAAAGAAACCTTGTATCTGCTAATAATCATTCACTGTTTCTATTCCCCAAACTCCACCCCTTCATTTCCCCTAGTCCTAGTCAATGACCAATCTAATTTCAATGTTTATGGATTTTCCTATTCTGGATATTTTCTTTCAATGGGATCGTACAATGTGCGGCCTTTTGTGACTGGCTTCTTTCACCTAGCATAATGTTTTTGAGGTTCATCCATATTATAGCATCTTATCTGTACTTTATTCCTTTTATTGCCAAATAATATCCCATTGTACGAATATATCACATTGTTTATCTGTTGGAAAAACAAAATGGGTATTTGAGTTGTTTCCAGTTTTTGACTTTTATGAATACAGATGTAATGAACATTTGTGTACAAGTTTTGTAAAAACATATGTATTCATTATTTTTTAATCACCTAGGATTGGAATTGCTGTAACTCTGTTGTTAGAGTTTACAGGGACTGCCAAACTTTCCCAAAGTGGCTGCATCATTTCACTTTGCCATGAGCAGTGTGTGAGAGTTCCAATTTTTCCACATCCTGACCAACAATTGTTACTGTCTGCCTTTTTTTTTTTTTCCCAAATTGTTGCCCTGGGTAGAGCGCTGTGGCATCCTAGCTAACAACAAAGCAGGTGCCACCAGCACCTTTTTATTATAGTCATTCTAATGGGTAAGAAGTGATATTTCACTGTGCTTTTGATTTACATTTCCCTAATGTCTTTTCGTGTACTTATTTGAATATCTTCTTTTGAAAAATATCTCTTGTAATCGTCTGCCCATTTCTAAGTTGGATCATTTCTCTTTTATTATTGAGTTGTGTTTTTTATATTCTGGATGCAAGTCCCTTATCAGATGTAGGATTTTCTCTTGTAGGTGGTTCTTTCACTTTCTTGATGGGGTCCTTTGATGCAAAACTGTTGTAAATTTTGATGAATTTCAACTTATCAGCAGTTCTTTTTCTTTTATCATTTGTGCTTTTGGTATTCTATCTAGGAAATAATTGCCTAACTGAAGGTCACAAAGATTTACTGCCAAAGTCACAAAGATTCAGAGTTTTATACTTTTAGCTCCTATGTTTGGCTCTGTGATCCTCTCTTGAGTTAATAACTGTGTATGACATTAAGTAGGGGTCTGAATTCATTCTTTTGCATGTGAATATCTTATTGTCCCAGCCTCACTTGTTGAAAAGACCATTTCTTCCCCCATTGAATTGTCTTGGCCTCTTTGTTGAAAATCAATTGACCATAGCTGTTAGGATTTATTTGTGATTCTCAATTCAGTTCTATTGGTCTGTATGTCTAGGTTTGTATCAGCAATATGCTGACTTAATGACTTTAGTTACCTTTAAATGCTTTTAATTACTTTAGTTTTACAGTACATTTTGAAATTGGAAGCATAAAGCTACTTTGTTCTTCATTTTCAGGATTGTCCATATGAATTTTCGAATCAGCAGAAATTGATAAGCTGATCCTAAAATTCATCAAAGAACCCCTAACTTCAATAAACAAAACATTTTCTCTCCTAACAAAGATAAAATTGGATAAGGGGGACTGAGCAGGTATATTACTGAGCTGTGGAGAAGGGAGATGTGTCCTTTGAAAGTGGGACCGAACTGGGGAGGAGGGGAGTAAAGGAGCCAAAAAGTTTGGTAAACTTCCCTCCCTGGTGAGAGGAATGTTTGCTCCGGGGAGGCAGTTTGCTCTGGCACCAGGGGATATTGTGAAAGATAATTGAAATGGTAAAACCCATTGATCTCCCCAGAAGGAAAACAGGTCTCTAAGTAAGCAGTATTGTTAGTTTGTTGATTCTCACAGAAAAAGATTCTCATCCAACTAAGGGAAACAGCTGGTCCTTTCTCAGGGCTGTAAGACAAGAAAATGAAATGAAGAAATTCTTCCCTGTTTTTCCCCCAACCTTTGTCCATCTTTGTCACCTCTCCCTTTATAAGTTCCCCAAAAACAGAGGGAGGAGGGAGAGGGAGAAAGAGAAAGAAACTATAGTGGAAAACTTAGAGATGCCGGGGGTGGGTGAGAAATTCTGGAGCATTTAGAATTAAAACTCCCTGAGGTGCTGCTGGTGGCACCTGCTTTGTAAAATGTGTGGCAAGATTCATAAGGATGACCGTAGTCTTTGACTTGGTCGTTCAACTCCTGGGAATGTACCCTAAGGAAATAAGATGCGACAAGTGTGGTGGGAATGTTCGTGAGAACGTTATCACGAGAGCACCAAAACCTAGATCTCCAAATGAGAAGCACGTTTGTGACATCACGACATGTGAAGGTGACGGATTATTGTGCTGGCTTCACTGTCAAAATTTACCCTGAATTGCATCACTTTTCACTGCATTTGTTTTACCCCAGGCCCAAGTGACCATCATCCATCCCCTGAAGTATTACAATGGCAATCCTGCCTAGTATACTTTCAACACAGCACACAAAGGAATCCTTTAGAAAGCTTACATCGCCACACCCATGGAGCATATTGCAAGGGTACAGGTCAAATCTATCAAGTATAGAACATAAATGTCTTAACACAATAAGCAAGTAAATGAGGTGAGTGCTATATTAATTAGTTTGATGTAAGCACTCCAAATTGTATAAAAAATCAACACATTGTACCCCACAAATGCATAAATGTAT
>CAUYON010092164.1:0-17394 GCA_963573935.1 Arctocebus calabarensis
GCCTGTAGTCCCAGCTACTTGGGAGGCGGAGGCAGGAGACTCGCTTGAGCCCAGGAATTGGAGGTTGCTGTGAGCTGTGATGCCACAGCACTCTATCCAGGGTGACAGCTTGAGGCTCTGTCTCAAAAAAAAAAAAAAATAGAAACTTCCCTGCCAAAATTTTCCCTTTAGTACTCTCACGCAGTTGGACTGACCCAGTGAAGGTTCAGAGATAAAGGGTTATTGGCACCATTTTATGTCCATCCTTTAAGTCCTGGCATTCAAAATTCTTTCACCATGCCCCCACCTCCCTACTCACTGCCCAGCTCACTCCCATGTTCTATGACAAAATACTCACTGGTGGAAGGAGTGAGGATCATCCACATCATGGCCATCTGGGGCCAAAGGATTGGAAAACGGCTCACCTGACAAAAATAATTGACATTAATTTAATCAGTCTTGACATTTAGTGTCGGGTCCTGGCAGAAATTGGGGATATAGAAGAAAATATAGAAGAAAAGCAAGAACAGCAGCAGTGTCAATTCCACGCAGTAACTTCTGAAATGGGAAAACACAAGGAGCTGTGGGAACACAAAGGAGAGGTCCCTAAATCTGAGTTGGAGGATTGCATCTCAAGTACTACTACAAAAATAAGCAGGTGCAACGCCTAATTATGTATAAGGAAACCGGGGTGGGGGTAACGGGATCCACCGACAAGAGTCGCCGGTCGTCACTTAGAGAAGGAATGAGGCTTGAGGACCCAGTCTGGAGCTGTCCGGCCTCACCGGGGGTCCAACGGCTTCGCCAGGTTCCTAGCGTCACACACACAGATACAAGGCTTAAGCTCAGAAGCTAAAATAACGCGCTAAGTGCCCCTAAGTCCCTCGGAGAAGAAAGGGCGGTCGACCCGAGCCTTACTATCTCGCTCCGGCATTTTGCCCGCGGTCTTTTAATGCCAAGAATCGAGTCTCCAACACCACCAGCGTCCAGCCTTTTCCCACAGTGCACCTCAGAATTCAACCCACACTGCTTTGCGTTTCGAGCCTTTCCGCTTCCGGCCTCTCCCCGCGGTCCTACTGAGAGTGCAAAGAAATTGAAAGACCTCCCAGTTGCTCTATGACACTTTTATGTCACTGGCTAAATTTTATCCCACCCCTGTGTCAGCCAACCTATAGCTGAGGAGGAAAAGTCCGCCGTCGGGCTCACTGGAGAACTTGGCCGGAAAGCGTGAGATTGCGCCCTCAGTAATTGCGGAAATGGCGGCGGTCGCAGCCGGTCGGGGAATCCGGACAAAGCTAGGACTGCGTGAGATTCGCATCCACTTATGCCAGCGCTCACCCGGCAGCCAGGGTGTCAGGTGAGGGGCGGCGTGGTGAGACGGGAGGGCTTCGAGACGCCGGGGTCATGACCTCGACCTCTCGGGTGTTAGGGAAGACAGCGCCCACAGCACGGGCCGCGCTTTCTCCGGCCCCGCAGGGACTTCATCGAGAAACGCTATGTGGAAGTGAAGAAGGCAAACCCCGACCTGCCTATCCTAATCCGCGAATGCTCCGACGTACAGCCTAAGCTCTGGGCCCGCTACGGTGAGTACGGGACGCCGAAAATCTGGGTCTCCCTTAGGGGAACGAGGCTTCGAAAAGAGCAGGGACCTCCCAGAGTCTTGCAGAAACCTGTGGAGAAAGTAGAACTTGGACTTCAGCCTTGCCGTTAGCCTTGTTGCCATGAAGAAGTTTATATTTGACGGTTGTTGAGGCAGCATCTACAATGGAGGCTGACCAAGTCCTGCGTAGGGACCAGGAGTTGACGTTTTTGTAGTTCAAACTGGGCTTCAGATAGAGAAGAGATGCTAGTTAATTCCCGTCAATGTGGAACCTTCCAAATAACGTGTAGCCGTAGCCAGTGTCAGTCCAGGTAGTATACGAGAATCTCAAAAATATGGAGAACTCAATGCTAGGCCCTGTGCTGAGTGCTTTCCTGCCTAACTCATTTAATAATCATCAGTTATATCACGGGGTAGATTCTTTTTTCTCCTTGTAGAGATTAGAAAACAGAATGAAAACTCTACGGAACATACCTAAAGTAATGCGGCTAGAATATACATAATGAGCCTTTACATTTGTTCCCCTTTGCTAGGATGACGGTACTTCTCCCAGACTGCCATAGCTTGCACTTTGTTATTATTCATGTGGTTATTGTCAGAACTTACATATTGCCACCTCAAAAAGGCATTCCCTGACCAGTTTTGTAACAATGCCTCTTGAGCCTTTTTATATTATCCTCTCCCTATATACTGCAATCTGAAAGTTTTTGTAATGTTGCCTAACACATTGTAGGTATGCAATAAATATTTATGCATTCTCTATAAGAATACCTTACACATACTGAATAATGGGGTTTTAATTACCACTTTTAACTACATTGTACCCTAGGAACATCTTGGGGGAGGCAGGAGACAAGTGTCATGTAAGGAAGATTGTGTCTAACAGTGGACATCTGTAGTATGATACACAATAATAACTGGAGGAGGAAAAAGGCCTCCTTCTCCAAACCAGTAAATTACAAAGGGAGACAGACACGAGTAACTTAATTTGTGCCAGGTATTATGCTATGAGGTATATGAAGACCACAGAATGGGCACCCAGCCAAGGATAGGCCCATAGAATATAATGTTCATACTATTAATAATAAATGCCTGTAGTGCTCCCTGAAATATCTTCCTTCTCATTGTAGCCACTTAGAATCAGCCGAAATTCTAGTTGCACATGGGTTTCTGATATGTGTTTGAGTCCTACTGGATTAATTCTAGGCATTCCAAACATACTTAGGTCATATCCCTTTACTATCCTTCCCAAATTAAAACTGTTAGACAAAAACAAAAACCTCTTATTATACCACGGTAGCCTCAACAGTGCAGAATAAATAATAAGTCACCTCCTTCTCTCTTCAGCATTTGGCCAAGAGAAGAATATCTCATTGAACAACTTCAGTACTGATCAGGTAACCAGAGCCTTGGAGAATGTGCTAAGTGGCAAAGCCTGAAACCTCCACTGAGGGTTAAAAGCAACAGCCCCAGAGCCTGAGCTCTGCTGGACTCAGTACAATATGGAAAGAGATGTTCTGTTCCTTATAAAGCTTGTACTGTAAAATGCTGTTTTAGAGTGTACTTGTCCTCATTCTACCCCTGACCCCTTAACGTGCAACCACTGAGGCAAAGCAGTTTAATATAAAAATAAAACTTTATTCTGTCTTATCAAAAGCTACCTCTATTGAAGGAAAAAAAGTGAGGGGTTGGGTTCCAGGGCCCCAGAATAAGGTCAATGAGTCCCTTCTTGTCCTCCTTGCCTGAACAGTGATGAGTTAAAGATGAAGAGCTGGGGTCCAACAATCTTGGCTTTTGATATAGGAGGGCATGAGACCTAATTATGGTCCTAAAACCCCAGAAGGCTCTCCTCCTAAGAGAAAGTAGGCAAAGAAATGGGAGCCAAGAGGAGCAGAATAAACTGAGAAACCAGGTCACCCATGAAGAGCTGTCTGCCGGAGAGCATGCACACGATCCTGGAGTTGGGCCACCTCCTGATGCCTTTCCAGGGCCTTCAGCCCTGATTGCTGCAGAAAGACCTGAACAGACTGAGGGCAAGGAAGCAAAGGTTTAAAACATGGATTCCATGGCTCAGTGCCTGTAGCACAGTGGTTACAGCACCAGCCACATACACCAAGGGTAGTAGGTTCAAACCCAGCCCGGGCCACCTAAACAACGACAACTGCAACAACAACAAAAAAATAGCCGGGTGTTGTGGTAGGTGCCTGTAGTCTCAGCTACTTGGGGGGAGCTGAGGCAAGAGAATCGCTTAAGCCCAAGAGTTTGAAGTTGCTGTGAGCTGTGATGCCACAGCACTCTACCAAGGGCAACATAGAGTCTGTCTCAAAAAAAAAAAAACGGATCCCTGGGTCCTTAAACCTGATTCCCACAGCTTCATAACTTAGCCCACTTTTTGGAAGAGGGTGCACTCCCACAGACGATAAAGGTTCTAACCTATACCATATGTTGGTTAGCCAGACCCAGAGAAGAAACTATAATTAAGACTAGAAGGGAAGCTGGGGGGGGGGGGGGTGTAGAAGGTGCCATATGAGGCTTCAGACCGGGGATAGTTGGAGACCAAGGCCAAAAACCTACCTCTGGCTGATATAAGAACAGCAGGTGCAGCAGCTCCAAACTCTGGCCCACTACTTCAGTGTCTGAGATAGCCAGCATGTTCAACAAAGAGGGCAGCAGGGGCCCTGGCCACAGCTGCTGGCAGTAAGCAGGACCTTTCTCTGCAACATTGCACAGAACTGTGAGAACCTACAGATAGATAAGTATATAGTCTCCACAAAGGATGAAAACAAAAGATCATGATAGCTAAATATACAGAATGCTGACCACATGTGCAGGCACAGTGCAAAGCTCTTTTATATGCATGTTCTATAGTCCCCACAACTGCCGGCTAAGGTATAATTATCCCAAATTATAAGAGAAGACTGAAGCTTAAGATGATTTGTTGACTTGCCCGAGGATAGTAACCAGTAATCCAGTTTAGGGACTCATACCTAGACTGGTCTGACGCCACACCATACCATACCACCTGCCAGCTCAACTATGGGTACTTTGGGGGCTCAAGATTGCTCCCCCTTTAAAGTCTTACCAAGTGTTTGACTCAAGCAAACCCAATACATACCATTACGCTCACCACATTAGAAACTGGCAACAGCTGCAAGAGGGGCTCAATCAGATCCAGGGAGAGCAAGGAGGTACAGAAACTAGGACTGTTTGCTGAAAGAGAAGTATCTTAACTGGAGCCTGAACTGCTCCCCTACCAGTTCCACCCACCTCTGCCTAAGCCATCAGGAAATACCCCAAAATCTAACCAGTGAGGTTGTTGAGGAGCCAGAGGCCCTCTGGAAGCAGGCTAGGCTGTTTCTGGAGGAAAAACTGCAGAAGGATAAATAAGGCTGCCATAACACGTTCATCTCTGAGTTGCATTTGCTCTCCCATAGTCTCCACTACTGCTTCTGTTAGCAGGTTGCTTATACACCGAAGCACAGGGCATGCAAGCTACAAGGCAAATTGGGGGTCAGATGTAAGGAGGAAGAGGTTACCTGAAGTTAAAGGGCAGATTATAAAGAAACAAACTCCCAGACTTTGATCTGCACTCTTCACCTACCAGTTCCAGTCCTGAATCCTCAGTTCTCTGGATATCCCCAGCCACGTATAACAGCAGAAGCCCCAGAGTGGACAGAGTCCCATGGGTGATGAGCAGGGCATTGTTGACCTGGCTGGCAATGGGAAGCAAGGAGCCACTGTACTATTTTAGTTTAAAATTCTATCTTTAAACTGACAAACAGGCTAGGTCTGTGGTCTCCTGGACTCCAAAAAGAGGAAGGACCATGGAGGGGGAAAACTCACTATAGCAATACCAAAAACTGAAGTTCAAAGACTTGAATGTCATGAAAGGGAACCCTGGGGACCGTCCATGGCACTTTCACAACTGGCCTGTGTTACCTGCAGGTGATGTAATGAAGACACCAGGCAAACTCCACAGCCACCCCAGGGTTCAGTTTTGGACCAGGTTGCAACAATTGCAGCATGTGCTGAGGGAGAGTGGAGCCCAGAATGGAGCTGCTGGCAGAAGCAGGGCTGTAAGTAGGAACCACAAAGATGCCAGAGGCTCTTCCTAAACACTTATAATAGTTGGCAAAATGCCCAAATCTAAAGCTCTTCCTGGCCAGACACAAGGAGTTAAAATACACAACAGCTATGGAAATCAGTCATTAAAGCATCTAGGGTTTACACTACTGAATGGGTGACCTCTGGCTGTACATCTGCAGACACAATTTTACTTACGGAATGATCTTCTCTGGAGCTTCCTTAGCCTGCAAAAGCTGCGACAAAGCATATCCAAGGGCTTCCAGCACAGCCACATGGGGGGACTAGAAGTAGACAAGGGAACGATCTGATTCTGGAAGCTAGGTCATAAAGTCTGAGACATTCATTCAGCCCCATTGGCACAGAGGATGGAGCTACCTAACCAAAGTAGGTGAAGCATGTGGAGACCAAAGAGAGGGTTGCCCTGGGAGGGAGACAGGAAGCACTCACCTGGATGCAGGCAGCCATAGCTGGAACAATGCCCTGTGGCAGGAGCTGCCTTCTTACAGCCTCACTCTCCACAATCAGGTTACCCAGTGTATACAGACACAGCTCCTGAGAGCAGGCAATGAAAGCACTGGGCTTGGCCCAAAACTCTCTTTGGGGAAGAGGGTATAGAGTGTCACAGCATGGGGAAGATGAAGATAGAGAGGCTCTGTCCTCGAGGTTTAGGAGAGGGTGGGGAGATAAGGGATATATGCATGCGTGGCTGTGGGCATGGAGGAAACAGGTTTTCTTCTTCTCCATACCTACCAGCTCAAATTGGACCCCAAAGCACAATTTTTTCAGCTAAATGAAGAACACGGTAGGAAGAGACAGGACTTACTATGAAGTCTGAACTGTGACCGGAGAGGTAGGTGAGGAGGTAAGAAGTGGCTGGCAGGCAGGCCTCAGCCACTGCAGACTGCTCAGAATGAGAGAGCTCATGCAGGCACCGTGCCGCCTCAATCTGCAGCAGAGCCTGGTTACTGGTCAGGAGCCCCACCAGGATCCGCATGCTGCCTTCCAGCCTACATGAGTTGAGCACCAGAGCCCTGCTTAGCCTGAAGTCCATCCCTCAGACCCCCAGCCATCCACTCACACCACCCACACTGACCGGATGAAGGTTTGCTGTGTCTCAGGGTGCTGCAAGCCTCGACGAAGGCTGACTAAAGCCCTCTCTCTGTCCTTTTCCTCTGTCCCCCGCTGGGCTAGCCTCAGGAACTGCTGGACCTACAGCCCAGGGAAGGAAGAGGAGAACACATAGTTGCCAGGAAGCAAGTCCTGAGTTTCTCTCTGCCCACTTTACCTGTGAACCCTTCAGAATCACACCACCCTCAACACTTGTCAATTGCTAATCTAATAAGCACCAACCTTACAGTGGGGTAAACAAAAGTGGGAATCAGAACTAAGTTCCAACCAGCAAAGCTATTTACTCTACATGGATCCTGAACCTAAGTTTCCTCACCCAAAAAAGAATAACAATATCTACCCTGTCTTCTTACAGGTTTACATCAAGGATAATATTTAAACCTCTCAGCCTGGCACAGCCTGCCCTCCAGTTTGAAAACTATCAAGCTTTTGCACATGTTATTCATTCTGCCCGAGATACCCTCTCCAGATTCCCACTCTCTTTAGATTTCTGCTTGTCATTGTCTCTGGAAGGTTAGCTCTTTTGGCTTCCTTTGGCAGACTTGAGTTTCTTGTGTTCTTCGTATTTCCTTCCATTATAACAAGAAGTAGCATCTGTCTCTTTCACTAAGCTGTGAGCACTTCAAAGAAAGAGACTCTATCTTACTTTACTTTTTTTTTTTTTTGTAGAGACGGAGTCTTACTTTATCACCCTCGGTAGAGTGCTATGGCATCACACAGCTCACAGCAATCTCCAACTCCAGGGCTTAAGTGATTCTCTTGCCTCAGCCTGCTGAGTAGCTGGGACTACAGGCGCCCGCCACAATGCCCGGCTATTTTTTTATGTAGTTTGGCCGGGGCCAGGTTTGAACCCGCCACCCTTGGTATATAGGCCAGCACCCTACTCGCTGAGCCACAGGCACCGCCCTTTTTTTTTTTTTAAGAGAGCATCTCTCTCTGTTGCCCAGGCTAGAGTGCTGTAGCATCAGCCTAACTCACAGAAATACCAAAATCCTGAGTTTAAGCTATCCTCCTGCCTCAGCCTCCCAAGTAAATGGGAATACAGGTGCACACCAAAAAGCCTGGCTAATTTTTTGATTTTTAGTAGAGCTAGAGTCTCACTCTGGCTCAGACTAGTCTCAAACTCCTTAACTCAAATGATCCTCCTACCTCCAGCCTCTCAGAACACCAGGATTACAGGCATTAGCCACTGAACCCGGCCTGGGACTCTATCTTTTCATCTTTGTGTACCTCAGTGCCCAGCACAATGTCTTGGCATAAAGCAAGCACACAAGGAATAAATAGTATAACTAGGCATTTGTGCTTTGTAAATATATTTGCATGAGGGGGATACTCATGCTTGCTTGTAATAAATAAATCCTTTCATTAATTCATGTAATAAATACTATATGCCAGACACTGTGCAGTCATGTAGGCTCTCAATGATGACAAATAAGACAGGGTCTAAGTTTTGCTGGGTTTAAAGTCTCCTCTAGAGAGGAGCTCCAGGACAGTGAGCTATGATCAACCCACTGCACTCCAGCCTAGAAAATAGAGACCCTGTCTCAAAAAAAATTTAAAAAATCTAGTTGGAGAAATAATAAAAAGTAAACAATTAGATAGTGATTAATATTCTGCAGAAAACAGGCTATCAAGACAAAATACAAAAACAAACATGCAAAAGCCTGGGATGAGCCTGATATATTGTTCCAGGAACTGAAAAGGGGACAGCAGCTGGGATGAGTACTGATAAGGTTGAAGGTAGACAGAGGCCATTGTAGGTTCTGCAGGTCACAGGAAGGATTTTGGGGTTTTTTTTGTTTTTGGTTGCAGGTTTTGGCTGGGGCTGGATTTGAACCTGCCACCTCCGTCATATGGGGCTGGCGCCCTGCTCCTTGAGCCACAGGTGCCACCCGACAGGAAGGTGGTCTATGCATTTTTAAGAGACTACCTGGGGGGAGCAAGCTTAGATGCGGGGTGAACCCTTTAGGAGGCTGCTGTAGAGAATAAATGGTGGTGGCAGAAGGCAAGGCATGTAAATACCTCAAATCTCACGTAAATACCTCAAATCTCTTTGGGAGGTAAGATCGACTTGATAGATTGATTTAGAGATGTGGGACAAAGTGCTGTGGAGGATGGATCTCTTGTTTCTGGCTTGATCCCCTGGCCTGACTCACTGGATTGATGTAAGCGTAGCGGGATCGCGTTCAAGTTTAAGGTGAACCATCTATATTCCCAATAACCTGGCTTCCTTTCTCTTCCAGATACGAGGGGCGGAGTTTGCGCCAGTGGGCGTGGACTGCAGCGCGTGCCCGCCCTGCCCTGCCCCCTCACCTCTGCTTCCCCAAGGATCGCAACCACACAACCTTCTCCGGATTCGTCCGGAGCTTCGTCTCTCAGCAGCCTCTTGCTGACCAGCTGCTGCTCCCTCCGCGCCTTCCGCAGTGCTGGGAGCAGAGGAACCGGCTAAGCGTGGTAGGGGTGCCCAGAAACCGCTGCTCCGAAACCGGGGTGTTGGGAGGAGGTATCTCATAATATCTCCGACTGCCATACCCCTATCCTCCCGTGCTCCTTTGCCCGCCCACACCTGCTTCCCTCTCCCGCCGGCGGCCCCGTAGCTCCTCTACTCCGCAGACCACTGGCCTGAGATGGCCCAGCCGTCGGCTCCACATAGCTGAGCTACACGAAATTCTCAGCCACGCCGGGCTCAGAAGACGCCACCGACGGCGCAGTCGCTGCGCAGGGCGGCACGGGGCGGGTCAGACACGAGGGGTGGGGCACTGCGCGAAGTGAGGGCGGGGGGAAGCGCGGGAGCGAATGGGGCGGGGCGAAGTATGGTTGAGCCGGGGAGAGGGGCGGAGCGAGCCCCGAGCACTCCCGGCTGCCTGTGGTTTCTCTTCCGGTTTCTAAGAAAGAAAGAAATTCAATTCCGACCTCGGCCGCCCAGGTAGTATCTCTGTCAACTCGGCGAACACAACCTCTCTACCCCCAACACACTCTAGTCTAGATAAACATTAAAAACAACCGGAGCTCTGGAAAAAGCCGCAAGGCCATTTCAGTAAGTAACACCATTACCACTGACAAGCTCTGCTGTCTAAATGCTCACCACAACTACCATTATTTCCACTTTATAGGTCAGGAAAATAAGAAAGATATAATTATTTCACCGATTTGCATAGAAGTTAATTCCCACTATTTTGGGGATAAAATAATTCTTTGATCAAATGTTGAGCACCACTAGTTAACTAGGCACTCAGGAAACACCAGTAAATAAAAAACCCTATTCCTTACTTTACCCTCAAAATCGGAATAGTGGTCAAGTAAGCCCTACATGGTCTAATCCCTGCATACCTCTCCACTCTCTAGTGTAATGGCACCTCACTTTACTCATCTCTTTTGGGATTTTCTCTTTGTTTTCTAAACAAGCCGTTCTCTTTTCCTCTTTCAGCCCTGGGGTTTTGCACAGGCTGTCCCCTCTTCCTGGAACCCTGTCTCTGCCCTCTACCAGCATTCTTCCCTTAACCATCCTCAAGATCCCACTTCTAACGATACCTACTGAAAAGCATTGGACCAGTGCCCCTATTATGAGAACTTACAGCATCATTTACTTCTTTATAACCTCACAGCTATAATTCAATTACAGTGTAATTGTTTGATGTCCCCTTCACTGGTCCAAGAGGTTAGGGTCCTGATGGCACTTAAGAATTTTTGTGACCTACCAGACAACTATAGTTCTCCCCTGAAACCAGCAAATTAGCAGACTCGGATTGTCTAATCTTTTGCCCATCAAACTGTCATTAAAAGCCCTGTTCCCCCAATTCTCTGGGAGGCCAATTTAAAAAAAAAAAAAAAAGAATTTTTGTGGGAGGCCTGGAATTTTTAAAAAGTTGCTACTTTAGCTGGGCGTTGTGGCGGGCGCCTGTAGTCCCAGCTACTCAGGAGGCTGAGGCAAGAGAATCACCTAAGCCCAGCAGTTGGAGGTTGCTGTGAGCTGTGTAGTGAGACTCTTTACCTACAAAAATAAATAAATAAATAAAAAGCTGCTACTTAGGCAAAAGTACAAGTAAGGATAAGTCCAGATTGTTCTTCAAACAAACTTCCCTCCCTTGAATTTAATTCTAAAATCAACCAATGAAGTCTTTAATCTCTTCCATAAAACAGCCAGTTAAATGTCTACAGACCATCATGCTGTCCTCACAACTTTTCTCCAGGCCCAGTATCCATTCTAACCCCCAGACAGCCATTTATTGAGCACCTGCTAGGTACTATGCTGTGGTTGGGAATAGGGCCTGGTCTTGAGCCCTTCCTCATGCAATAGCCTGGCTTCTTTTCTCCTCCTCCTCCTCTTCCTTTTTTTTTTTTTTTTTTTTTTGAAACAGGGTCTCTTTGCCTGAGGTAGGGTGCAATGGCATCATCATAGTTCACTGTAACTTCAAACTTTTGGGTTTTCAGTGTTTCTCCTGCCTCAGCCTCCTGAGTTGCTAGGACTGTAGGCATGTGCCACCCCCCCCCCCCCGGGGTAATTTTTTTCTTTTTTTTTTTTTTTTGAGACAGAGCCTCAAGCTGTCACCCTGGATAGAGTGCCGTTGCATCACAGCACATAGCAACCTCCAATTCCTGGGCTAAAGCGAGTCTCCTGCCTCAGCCTCCCAAGTAGCTGGGACAACAGGCGCCTGCCACAACGCCTGGCCATTTTTTTTTTTTTTTTTTTGGTTGCAGCCATCATTGTTGTTTGGCAGGCCCAGGCTGGATTCGAACCCACCAGCTCAGGTGTACGTAGCTGGCGCCTTAGCCTGTTGAGCCACAGGGGCCGAGCTGGGTAATTTTTTTCTTAATAGAATTTCATTCTGTTGTCCTAGGCTAGAGTGCCGTGACATCATCATAGCTCATGGAAATCTCAAACTCTTGGGCTCAAGTGATCCCTTTGCCTCAGCCGCCCACTATAAGCAACTGTTACAATGCCCAACTAAATTTTCTTTTTTTTTTTTTTTTTTGTATAGAAAGGGTCTTACTCTCGTTCAGGCTGGTCTCAGACTTCTGAATTCAAGCAATTCACCCACCTTGGCCTCCCAGAGTGTTAGGATAATTTTTTTATTTTTTTATTTTTTAGAAACGGGTCTCATTATGTTGCCCAGGCTGAAAAGGCTGGCTTCTAAATTGTATTCCTGCTGGAAAAGATGAAACAAGTTCCCAGGCAAAATCTGGGTTCTTCCCAGAGTATCTGCTCAGACAGTTACAGCTACCCAAACTGCCCTTCTGTACCTGGCTATACTGTTATCTGTAAGAACCAGTTCCATGTCCTATCTTCTACTAAGGCAGTCTGTTCCTTTCTCCAGAGCCCCCGCAAACCTTTGGTTTCTCCACTGTAAAAGATTCCTCTGCACTATGGACTGTACTTGTGGGTTCATGTTGGCTTCCCCCACAACATACTGGAGCACTTGAGAGACCATGTCTTGGCCACATTTGCATCTCCGGGCTTGCCACCACCCCTGAATGTATAGACAAATAGTAGATATTTGATGAATCAAGGTGGAGTTGGGGATCTTTGAAGAGCCATCATTGCCCCTCTTAGCTTGGACCTCCTCACCCAGAGTACCACCACCCCCCGCCAAAAGCTAGACTTCAGTGGCTTGGTTTCTTTGAATACAGAGACTCTAAGGAAAAGAAACAGCATTCAAGGCTACCTTCAATGAATTTCATGCCTGGCTGTCTCACATCGGGTTAGTGTATTCGACATTGAGCTATACTCACATCTTGGTCCTCAGGGATTTTTACAATGACCTGGTGTGGGATTGGAGCATGGCGCAGGGTATCATGGTATCCCCAACTGGACACACAGGGGGGCAGTGATGAGCCTCCTTGCTTGGTTTAAAAACATGTGCAGCTACTTCTCCACTGAAGGGAAGCATGGGTATTTAAAAGATTTTCATGTAGTTCCTTCTCCCGACATTTAGGGATGTGGGCGTTGGAGGGTTGTTGTAAATACATAGTCCCTATCCTCACCCTCTAGGACACTTGCTTTCTTTTTTTTATGGCAAAATCTTCATTCAGCATAGGCCCATCCCTTCCTTCCTGGCACAAAGAAATTGTACTGAGGGGAGGACAAGGTGTAAGTGGAATAATTGATTCAAAACACCCTGCTTCTAGCCAGGTGCTGTGGCATGCACAGGTAATCCAGGACTGAGGTGGGAGGATTGCTTGAGCCCAGAGGTTCAAGACCAACCTGGGCAACACGGCAAGACCTTCCCTAAAAAGAAAAGACAGAGAAGAAAAATTAGAAATACCTGGCTTTCCAATTTCAGGACGGAAAACAGAGAATGTAAGTGATCCAGTTACTTGGCCAATATATCCTTGTTAAACACCTCTACTTTTAAGTAAATTAATCCTTTAATAAAATACATAAGAAAAAAAAGGAAGGGAAGTTTTTCATCAGACCAACTTCCTTCTAAGTTGGTCTAACCTAATTCAACCCCTTGGATCTAATAAATGAAGGTCACAATCTCTTCCACATACAGTTAAATATCAGAATATTCAGGGGCTTGGATTAGGGTGAGAGATTAACAGTAACCAAGACCAGAAAGAAGTTAAATAAACTAATAGGGCTAACCTGCTAGAATATTGGGGGTGGGGGTATTGAGTACAGCACTGGCTTAAAGCACTGAGGATCATTCTTTCCCAATAAACACGAGGAAAGCCTCAGGCACCTTAGTCATCAAGGCACTCGCTCACTGCTTCCTGGGGCATGTTAGTCATCAGGACACCGCCTGGGCCAGAGCGCCCTGGATGCCCTGCAAAATCTTCACGTTGCCACCCTTCTCCCTGCAACATCCTTTATTGCAATATTTCCCAGAACGGAAGTGGGGGTGGGCGGTTGGGAGGACAAGTAGGGAGGTAGCCAGCCTTCAACAGAGGAGGGAACAGAATGACATCCCAGGATTACATAAACTCTTAGAGGCCACTAAAGAGTTCACAAGCGTGCAGCCTTGAAACCAACGGGTGCCGCCGCTGTATAGGAAAAAAGCCAAAGCCCTTCCCAGAGCCTGTCAGGGCCTTAGAGGCTCTGAGGGACTCAATATGGTGAGTGTACGGTCTTGGGGTCGAATGTGGGCCACGGGGACACCCAGGGTCCGGATAGGGCCTCCATGACCCCTCTCTTTCTCCCCAGGAGCGTGCGCCCTGCTTGCTGCTGCTGCTACCGCTGCTGCTGCGTGTTTCTGCGGCCATTCCAGAGCCCTGTGAGGTGGACGAGGAAGATGTCCGCTGCTTTTGCAACTTCTCGGGATTTCAGCCCGAGTGGACTGAGGCAATGCAATGTATGGTTGCCGTCGAGGTGGAGATCCGTGGCGGCGGCCACAGCCTGGAGCCGTTTCTAAAGCGTGCCAAGGACTACGAAGACCCGCGGCAGTACGCCGACATGGTCAGGGCTCTGCGTGTGCGGAGGCTCACCGTGGGTGCCGTGCGGGTTCCTGCTCAGTTACTGCTTGGCGTTTTGCGTGTGCTAGGGTACTCCCGCCTCAAGGAACTGACGCTGGAGGACCTAGAGATCACTGGCACCCTGCCGCCGCCGCCTCTGGAAGCCACGGGGCCTGCGCTCTCCACCTTGCGCCTCCGTAACGTGTCGTGGGCGGTAGGGGGGTCCTGGCTATCCGAGCTGCAGCAGTGGTTCAAGCCAGGGCTCAAAGTACTGAACATTGCCCAAGCACACTCCCTTGCCTTTCCCTGCGAACAGGTGCGCACCTTCCCCGCCCTCACCACCCTAGATCTGTCTGACAATCCTGGACTGGGCGAACGCGGACTGATGGCGGCTCTCTGTCCCCACAAGTTCCCCGCCCTCCAAAATCTAGCGCTGCGCAACACAGGGATGCAGACGCCTAAAGGCGTGTGCACTGCACTGGGAGAGGCGGGGGTGCAGCTCCACTGCCTAGACCTCAGCCACAACTCACTGAGCTCAACTGCAAGTTCCAGCGCTCCCGAGTGCGTCTGGCCTAGCAAGCTAAACTCCCTCAATCTGTCGTTCGCTGAACTGCAGCAGGTGCCTAAAGGACTGCCGGCCAAGCTCAGCGTGCTTGATCTCAGCTGCAACAGGCTGAATAGGGCGCCGAGGCCAGAGGAGCTGCCCAAGGTGGGTAACCTGACACTGGATGGGAATCCCTTCTTGGTCTCTGAAGCCTCTACCCTACAAGAGAACTTGAAGAATTCGGGCATGGTCCCATACTGTGCACATTCGCCCCTGTCACTGGGGTTGTCAGGTACTCTGGCGCTGCTCCGAGGGGCACAGGCCTTTGCCTAAGGCCCAAGGAAGAATGGACTCAGATTGTCCTGGCTTCAGGGGAGCCCCGTAAGGACATTCAGGACTTCTTGACCAAGCAACTCTTTATTAAAATTTTCAGCAATGGGTCCATGTCTTCATTTAACAGACCTTTACTGGCTGTCTGTGGAGTGGTGGGCACAGAGCTAGATGGGGAATCGATCATACTTAGGCTTTCTTCATTCTAACTCTCTAGGAACTCCATTTGTCCTGCCCCCAAGGAAAGAACTGCAAGGGCATAAGGAATAGAGAAATGTTGCCTGGCTAGGGTTATGTGAGAGAAATGAGGGTTTGTGCAGTCAGAGTTTTCAGTCAGAATACTGGTACCTGAGTTAAAAGATGTTTGAAGGGTAAACATAAATTGGAAGATACATAATGTTTCCTCTCCCAGGCATGTTCCAAAAGCCAGCTTCTGCCTTTTGAAAGTAATAAAACCCAGGGCAGCGCCTGTGGCTCAGTGAGTAGGGTGCCTGGGCCATATACCAAGGATGGCGGTTGAACCCGGCCCTGGCCAACCTGCAACAAAAAAATAGGGCATTGCAGTGGGTGCCTGTAGTCCCGGCTACTCAGGAGACTGAGGCAAGAGACTAGCCTAAGCCCAATAGCTGGAGGTTGATGTGAGCTGTGACGCCACAGCACTCTACTAAGGGCAACAAAGTGAGACTCTGTCTCTGAAAAAAAAAAAAAAAAGAAAGAAAGTGATAAAACTGGCTCGGCGCCTGTGGCTCAATGGGCTAAGGCACCAGGCACGTGCACCTGAGCTAGCGGGTTCAAATCCAGCCCAGCCCGCCAAACAACAATGACGGCTGCAACCAAGAAATGGCCGGGCGTTGTGGCCGGCGCCTGTAGTTCCAGCTACTTGGAGGCGGAGGCAGGAGACTCGCTTGAACCCAAGAATTGGGGGTTGCTGTGAGCTGTGATGCCACGACACTCTACCCAGGGCAAAAGCTTGAGGCTCTGTCTCAAAAAAAAAAAAGAAAGTGATAAAACCTCAGAGACATTTGATAGAGTTCCCTCTTGCTCCCTTCCCAATCTCATGTCTGTCTCATGCCCCTCCCCCCACTCAGGGCTGAGGGGCATTGGTGCCTCCTGTTCTAGGTAAGCTCTGTGTTTCATAAATTTCAAGAGTCTTCTCTTGTGTTGTAAAATCCCTCCTACTCATGGTTACTATGTCACTCCTCCATATAATGGGGAATTTGGGCATGGGGAACTGATATAAGATACAGTCTGTTCTGAATCAGATAGCTTGTATTATCTTTGTACATATGTGGATAACCTTTTCAGGCTGACTCTGATTTGCAAATAGGATGATAGCATCTCAGGTCCTTCACCACTTCAGAATAAGTAGGCTGTGCCCTCTAAACCACATCAACTCAGAGACCTAAGATATCATCCATCAAGAGGTGCAATGTCTTCTGAGTCCCTTCTTCATTTAAACAAGGAGGCAGGCTCAGGGTCTGTGGCTCAGTGGCTAGGGCGCTGGCCATATACACCCGGGCTGGCAGGTTCGAACCTGCCCTGGGCCTGCCAAACAACAATGACAACTACAACAACAACAAAAATAGCCAGGCGCTGTGGCGGGCGCCTGTAGTCCCAGCTACTTGGGAGGCTGAGGCAAGAGAATTGCTTAAGCCCAAGAGTTTGAGGTTGCTGTGAGCTGTGATGCCACAGCACTCTACCAAAGGTGACATAGTGAGACTCTATCTCAAAAAAATAAATAAATAAAAATAATAATAAATAAAAAAATAAACAAGGAGACAGCCACATCATCAGGGAGTTAGACACCTGCCTCATGGGAGACATCTAAGAGGGCTGGGAAGAGGCATAAAAGCCCAGGAACCCACTCCTGCCTGCCTCTGGCCCGTGTCCAGAGCCACACAAATAGGAATGGGGACTGGGGATTAATATTGTTGGGAGAGTTACAGAGGTCACCAGAACGAGACTCAAAGAATATTGGAAAACAGCTAAATTAGCTGGATCCACTGGAATGTTCCCAAAGGGCTTTCAATCAGCCTATAGGGAGATTTCTAGTATCAGAAAATTAATCACGTCAAGGCAATCTCTGATATTTGTTTTTTTTTTGTTTTTTTTTTTTTTTTTGAGACAGAGCCTCAAGCTGTCATCCTGGGTAGAGTGCTGTGGCATCACAGCTCACAGCAATCTCCAATTCCTGGGCTCAAGCGAGTCTCCTGCCTCCGCCTCCCAAGTAGCTGGGACTACAGGCGCCCACCACAACGCCTGGCCATTTTTTGGTTGCAGCCATCATTGTTGTTTGGCAGGCCCAGGCTGGATTCGAACCCACCAGCTCAGGTGT
>CAUYON010092166.1:0-34627 GCA_963573935.1 Arctocebus calabarensis
TTTATTGAATCATAATTCTGTACATTGGTGCAATCATAGGGCACGATTCATATACATTCAGAAATGTTTTGATCGTACTGTTACAGTTAGCCTTCATGGCATTTTCTTGATCACTATATAAAGACATTGATACTCTACATAAGTGAACTTTTAAAATAAACATCTGCTGCAAACACTCTTTTGTTATCATGTTAGATGACTACAAATACAAAAAGTAAAGCTCCTTAGACTGGAGTTTAGACTACTTCCAGACTTACCCAAAGCAGAGATTCAGATTTTTATGGTGATAATAGAATGGGAGAACAACTTTATAAATCATTTAAATATTTAAAGATATACTCAGGCTCAATTAGGAGATGTGTTAAAACAGAGGGTGTAAAGCTACATCATAATTTGCACAGACTTTCTTCTCTAAATATACATGAATCAGTAAGAGAAAGAACAAAGTAGAAATATTTAGCTGCCAAAAAAAAAAAAAAAAAAAGTTGTTCTGAGACATCAGTAAAGGTTTTCTTCTGTGATGATAAGAAGTTTTTAAGTATCGCACCGAATCGTGGGAGGGTAATCTTACAACTGCAAAATAATTCTTAGATACTGGACAGAGAGAGGTTCTCTGTTTTCTGCCTGTACCATAATGCACCTAACCAACTTGAGCGTTCATTATCTCGAAGACACCTGATATCCCGTAACACTGGATAAGGCTGCCAGCTCCTTGTCCACGTTGATGACATGCCATGTCCCCCATTTTATAACTAAAAAGGATTTAAAATTCATGAAGCTTGTTGAAAGCTCAACTGTCACATTCTACTCATTCCAAAGTGTATGGGAAAAAGAGCAGAACAGACATTTCCACTGAAGCCATTATTGTGCTTGAATAACGATATTCCATTAAATTGCTAATAAACCTACTAGAAGCTGTTGATCACCTCCACCGTACGGCTGCATTCCTTTCCTTGACACCAACTAGCCCAGTTTCATTCTAAGCAGTATAAACTCTTTCTGCGCCCTTTATTTCAAGGTTGCCCAGAATTCAAAGCCCTTATTCAGTAAGTTTGTAATGCAGTTCAGTATGCTATTAACAGAATTCTTTACAGAAAATCATGGAAAAAGAAATTCAAACTTATTTTTGGGTCAGTGACCAATTTTAAGGGAAACACATACGAAGCCAGTTGAAAGGAAAAGGTTAGGATCCATGAGGTATTAAGGAAAAGAGAAAAGAAAAAACATTCATTTCCACAATTTTCCAACATTCTTTAAAAATAAAAATAAGCCCAAGTATGGAACAGCAAGGTGCTGGTTACCCTGCACTCATGCGGGGGACAATACTGCTATTCATAGGACGTTAGAAAGCAAGAGATTCCCCAACATCAGGGACATGTTTTGGCTTCATTTATTCTGGGGTTCAAAATTGAGCCTTATAAAACCTCAGTCTTGCAGAGCAAATATATAATGGATTAAATGCTTTAAAGTTTGCTTTTCCACAGTATAACTTGTGAACTGTTTTTATTATAAATGGCTTCTTAAGCCTCAGCTATTAGGGTATTAACTACTGAAAATATCCAAAGTTGATTAGATACTCTACGGAATTAGGCATTTAAAAAAACTAATACACTCTTTGTACTATCTACCTGATGACTCAAATCATTTATCCCCCAATTTAAGGATTAACTGAAAATTTATGATGGACACACAATAAAGGGAAAATGCCTTAACTTCAAAATTCTTTCTTTTCTTGTAATTGTTTTCTGTTCTATTTCCATCTTAGGGCCTTAGAAGAAAGGACAGGTCTCCTCACACGCAGGATGCCAAACGCTCGTCTCTATCCAGTTTTCCAGTGAGTAGAGTTGGGGAAGCTTTTCTTTCCATAGAGCAAGTGGTTTGGAATGAGCTGCTAATGTACCCAGAATGAATTTTTTTTTCCACCAGCAAAATCAAGGGGAAGAAAGGTAAAATTTGCTTCCTGGATGACCCTCTGATCAGGAAAATGTTTGTATCCATCTTTTGTGACCAAGATTAGTTGAAATGAAATGGTTTCTCCTGCAGCCTTCTCTCTGAGATACCTTAGTGGGAACACGTTAAAACCAACTCTAAATCACAAAGCTGTGGTGGAGAGGGAGTGAATGTTAAAGCAACAACATGATTCCACAAAAATAAAAATGAGTAATAGCCTCATTATAAAAAGCTGTGAAATTACGGCAATTTTACAATCCATCTGAAAGAGCAAAACACATCATCACTTTAACAAATATTAATTGATCACCTAGTAACATGTCAAAGCTAGATACAGAGATATGTGCGGTAAATTTATGGACTGAAGAATTAAATGAAACTAGTAGTGTATATTTAGCTCATGCATTCATGAAATGTAAAAATCAGAAGGGACGTCCGTGGTCACGCAGCTCAGGAGATCAAGTCCCACTAGGTCATCCCTCCCGAGTCATGGGGCAGAAGAACAATTACAACCCAAGACTCCTTATTTACAGTATGTGTTTAACAGGATTGCTGATGAATTAGAAATATTTTTGAGATGAAAAGGCAATGATAAGACAGACTACTAATTAAAATGGTATTTCTACTTTGAAAGTTTGAGAATAATTTTCATTATTTTTGTACATATACATATTTAAATAATCTTCTACACTCCGAGCACAAATAACCACATTTCATTTAGAGGTTTCCTACTGGCTGGGATTTTACCTTTTTATGGCATCAAATGAGGAACCATCTGCCATCTGAACAAACTCAAAGGTCATTAGAGAGGGGACCCTGGTCCTCTGTGACATTATGCAGACAGGTTCATTTTTAGAGGTTTCCATACAATTAACAGTTACTGATTCCCATGTTTTCAGGTGCTATTAACATGGAAAATTTAAAAATAAAGCAATGTCTGCCAGGTTTTCCCTGAAAGATTCTTTCCAGAAGCAAATCATACCTCTTTCTCTCACTTACACACCCACACACTTAGTAACACTTTTGAGTAATCTATTTAAGGATTGAAGATTTGGCTTCCCAATTAAGTTGACAGTCTCTCTTCCTTTCATTAATATTTGAAAGTTACCTACCTGAAGAAATGGAAAATATGTTGTCTAAACTGTGACAGTTTTTGTATTTGATCTCTAATTTCTGATAGCTGAACACTTTGGAAATGTCTCTAAAGTGAACATGAAATATGTAATGTGAATAAAGATTTCAACATAAATATGAGGTTATAAAGTAAGTAGACTGGCTTGGTGCCCACAGCTCAGTGAGTTAGGGCGCCAGCCACATACACCAAGGCTGGTGGGTTTGAGCCCAGTCTGGACATGCTAAAGAACAATGACAACTGCAACGAAAAAATAGCCTGGTGTTTGCAGTCCCAGCCACTTGGGATGCTAAGGCAAGAGAATAGCTTAAACCCAAGAGTTTAAGGTTGTTGTGAGCTGTGATGCCCAGGGTGACTGCATTCTACCCAGGGTGACATAGTGAGACTGCCTTTAAAAAATAAATAAAGTAAGCAGACTGATTTTTATAGGTGACTTACTAGACTCTATTCCTTTTTTTTTTTTTTTTTTTTGAGACAGAGTCTCTACTTTGTGGCCCTCAGTCAAGTGCTGTGGCATCACAGCTGACAGCAATCTCAATTTTAGTGTATGTGCTACCAAAGTGAGCACCTCACAGCAACCTCAAACTTTTGGGCATAAGTGATTCTCTTACCTCAGCTTCCCAAGTAGCTGGGACAACAGGCACCTGCACCTGGTCAGTTTTTAGAGACAGAGTCTCACTCTTGCTCAAACTGGTCTTGAACTCCTGAGCTCAGGTGATCCACCTGCTTCAGCCTCCCAGAATGCTAAGATTACAGGCATGAGCTACCGTGCCTGGCCTGAATTCCATTTCTTAGTTCAACTTTTTTTTTCATATTGCCATTTTCAAAGGATGTAAGTGAAAGATGATTTTGTTCAATACATATGGATGGATGTCAAATTGTGAAAATCAGAAAGGGATAAGAGAAGTTAATGATGGTGAATGAAATCTCTCTTGGTAAAGGCAAAAAGCCTGGAGTAAGTATAAGCTATTATGGGATCATTTTGTACTTTCTTCCCTTCTCCTCCTCACCGTTTCTCCCGAAATATCCCAAATACACACAAACAAAGCTAAGATTATGTATTGTAGAATTTATACACTTTGTAGAATTTATCTCACTTTGTGTCTCTGTGTCACATTTTGATAGTTCTTGTAATATTTCAAACTTACCATGTTCATATAAGAGAGAAAATTTAATCAATAAAGGTCATGTGCATTCTGACTGCTCCACCAATAGCCATTTCTCGATCTCTCTCCTTTTCCTAGATAGTCTTGCCTCTCTAGTCCTCGAGACTCAACAATCTCAAAAGAAGGCCGCTAATTAAAGGGGTAATAGCAACAGTTTCTAAGTCTTCCCAGTGAAAGAAAGAGTCACACATCTCTTTCTTTAAAATCAAAAGCTAAAAATAATGAAGCTTCGTGAGGAAGGCATGTTGAAAGCAGAGAGAGGCCGACAGCTATGCCTCTTGCACCAAGTAGCCAAGTTGGAAATGCAAAGGAAAAGTTCGAATTAAATGTGCTCTTCCAGTGAACAACAAGTGCTAAGAAAGCAAAGCAGCCTATCACTGACATAGAGAAAGTTCGAGTGGTCTGAATGAAAGATCAAACCAGCACAGCATTCCCTTAATCCAAACCCTAATCCAGAGCAAGAGCCTGACTCTCTTCTACTCCAAGGAGGCAAAGAGAGATGAGGAAGCTAAAGAAGAAAAACTTGAAGCTAACAGAGGTCGGTTCATGAGGTTTAGGGAAAGAAGCTGTCTCCAGAACACACATGCGCAAGGCGATGCAGCAAGTCCTGTTGAAGAAACTGCAGCCAAAAGTTTTATCCAGAGGATCTACCTAAAATAGTTGACGTAGGTGGACACACTAAGAAAAAAAATTTAAATGTAAATGAAATTGCCCTACATTGAAGAAGATGCCATGGAGGATTTTCACAGCTGAAGAGGAGGAGTCAAGGCCTTGCCTTAGTTAGATAGGCTCTCTTGGTAGGGGCTAAGGTAGCTGTGACTTCCAGTGGAAGCCAATGATCATCTACCATTTTGAAAAATCCTTGGACTCCTAAGAATTACACTAAATCCAAAGATTCCTTTCAAAATAGTATGACTCATTGACAATGCATGTGCTCACCCAAGAGCTCTGAAAGAATGTACAAGAATTTTGATGTTGTTTTCATGCCTAATAACAAGATATCTACTCTGTAGTCCATAAATCAAGGTGTAATTTCAACTTCAAGACTTATTATAGAAGAATACAGATTGTAGGGTTATCGTTGGTATAGATAGTGATTCCTCTGATGAATGCTAGCAAGGCAAACTGAAAATCTTCTGGAAAGGATTCACTATTCTAGACGTCATTAAGAACATTTGTGATTCACAGGAGGAGGTTAAAATCCTCATGTTCACAGGAATCCAGAATTAGGAGTGGATTCTGAAGCTATGACTGATTGCTACAGCCTCATAATAAGACTTGGAAAGATGAAGAGTTGCTTCTTATAGATGAGCAAAGGAAGTGGTTTCTTGAGATGGTGGTTTCTTTCTCTTGGTGAAGGTACTGTGAATACTTTTGAGCAACTAAAGATATAGAATATTCCATGAACTTGGTTGATGAAGCAGTAGCAGGGTTTGAAAGGATTGACTCTAATGTTGAAAGAAGTTCTAAAGTGGATAAGATGCCATTAAAAAGCATTGCATGCTCCAGAGAAATGTTTCATGAAGGGAAGAGTTAGTTGATACTGCAAACTTCATTGTCTTATTTTGAGAAATTGTCACAGCCACAACCACCTTCAGCAGCTACCACTCTGTTCGGTCAGCAGCCGTCAACATTGAGGCAAGACCCTCTATCAGCAAGAGATTATGACTCCCTGAAGGCTCTGATGATTGTCAATGTTTTTTAATAATAAAGTATTTTTAAACTGAGGTACATACGTTGTTTTTTTAGACATAATGCTATTGCAAACTTAATAGACTATGGCACAGTACACACATAACTTTCATATGCACTAGGGACCAAAATATTTGTATGACTACCTTCATTGTAATATTTACTTTTTGTGGTGGTCTGGAACTGAACCTGCAATATCTCTGAGGTATGCTTCTATTTGATTAAAATTTATAAAGACTCTGGGATAAAGTAGCGACTTCCCGTCACTACTAAGGCCTGGCTCTATTCAAAGCCCTGTGTATTATCAGGTCTTTTCATTCTGGCTTGTGGGAATATGAACTCTTCTCATCCCGGCATGAGTTCTGGGAAATTGCTTGGCTTATTTTCCAACAATTCTTTCTCCAGCCTTGGGTAGTTCTTCTTACCCATTCACAGACAAATACCCAGCTTAAGACGCAAGTAACAATTCTGCAGCTCTCTGGAACGTTCTCTCTGTGACGTCCTTAATCTCCAGGACTCTGCCCTGCAAATTCTACCACCTTGTTTTCCCCACACTCTGATCTCTGTCCTCTCAACTCAGCCAGACCCCTGGACTTTGTTCTGTTCTCCCTCCCTCGTTTGTAGCTAGGACACTATCTCCAAGCAGTAAGTTGAGGAAACTGTCGTTCTCATTTCATTTGTTTCTCTTCCTTCAAGGATCAGTCTTAAGCTTCCTGTGTGCCCTGTCTGAAAACTACTGTTTCATGTGCTTCATCCAGTTTTATAATTGTTTATAGCAAACAGAAAATTCCTGTAGCAGTTCATCTTTCATAGATAGAAGTGAAAGGCTCATGACCACACACTTAAACATTGTTTCTTTGCTTCCCTGGCAACGTCTGTGACAACATTATACAATTTCCCATAATTCAAGTGACTGTTTTTTCTCACTAAAACAAGCAGGAAGTGGGCAGCGCCTG
This sequence comes from Arctocebus calabarensis, assembly GCA_963573935.1. Classification (NCBI taxonomy): domain Eukaryota; kingdom Metazoa; phylum Chordata; class Mammalia; order Primates; family Lorisidae; genus Arctocebus; species Arctocebus calabarensis. Next base: position 6,897 of record CAUYON010092166.1, read on the forward strand.
TGGCTCAGTGAGTAGGGTGCTGGCCCCATATACTGAGATGGGAGGTTAAAACCCAGCCCCAGCCAAACTGCAACAAAAAAATATCCAGGCATTGTGGCAGGTGCCTATAGTCCCAGCTACTAGGGAGGCTGAGGCAAGAGAATCACTTAAGCCCAAGAGCCCATCTGAGCTGTGATGCCACAGCAATCTAATGAGGGTAACAAAGTGAGACTCTGTCTCTAAAAAAAAAAAAAAAAAAAAAAGAGCAAGGAGAAAGTACATTTTCCTCCTTAACAAATAAATGGATGGTCTAGAAACTACTTCTATAAAAACAAACGTAGTGATTATTGATGATCTAGATGATGTTGGCATGAATAGGAGCAGATATTGAGTATGATAAAACACTTCCAGGATTCATTTAACTATTACTTAAAATGCCATGATCTCATAGAGCTGTTTACCCTACTAGAGCTTGGAGGCCAATAAAGGAGACCATTCCTGCCCATATAGCAGTCTCTGGACTCTGGGAGATGGTCCTGTGACAAAGTGATTATTAAGCAAATTTAATCATAATATTAAAATTAGCAGAGACCCAGATAAACAATTAATAATGACTGCCGATTCTTTTCTTCTTCTCTGTAATATCTATTTAAGCTCCTGAATAAGACAGCTTTGGCCTGTGAAAGTACCTTTCCTGGAAGACCCAGAACCATGAGTAAAGTAGCTGGAAACAGAGACAGAGCTATAGCCAGGGAGCTTTTCTAACTTGAAGCAAAAACAAATTCAGAATGGGCTGGGGAAAAACAATGCATTTAATCCTGGTAAAGAAAACTGGGATCATCTTAGAGGAAAATAAAAGATTAGAAAGATTAGTACTAAATTATGGTTTTATGACCATGTTCTTTCATCATTTGCTTTTAAGAAAGTGATCTCATTTTGACATATACTTAAAAAAATTTTTTTTAATATTTTTGAGGCAGAGTCTTCTACTGATGCCCTGGGTAGAGCATCAGGGCATCATAGCTCACAGCAACCTCAAACGATCCTCTTGACTCACCCTCCCAAGTAGATGAGACCACAAAGCCCAGCTATGTTTAGAGACAGGGGTCTTACACTTATACTTGCTCAAGCTGGTCTTGAACTCCTGAGCTCAGGCGATCTACCTGCTTCAACCTCCCAGAGTGCTAGGATTGCAGGTGGGAGCCACCAAGCCCGGCCTTTAACACACACTTAAAAAAATATTGTTGAGTTGGAAAATATACAGCTTCTTCCTTAAATAATTTTGCCACTGGGAAATCTGTATGTTTGGACCATGAAGCCTTAACCAAGGCAGAAACTCTTATTTGATGTGGTTTACTCTGTTGTCAAACCAGGCTGGCTGGGTCCTCCCTAGAGTCTAGGAGAGTAATTGAGCTCATGAACATTAGAATGAGCCAGACCCTCATTTTGAGTACAGAATCTACCACTTCCTTAACTAATGGTGTCCACCTTGGACTTTTGGCTCCTTGTCTATAAAGTGAAGATTATAGGGACTATTTCATAGGGCTGCAGTGATAATTACATGAAATAGTATAAGTAAAAGCTTTAGTATAAACCCTGACACACAGTGAGCCCTCAAGTATAGCTGTTTTTACTATTACAACTATAATGAGAAACGACACCTGGCACAGTGGCTCATGCCTATAGTCCTAGGACTCTGGGAGGCCAAAATGGGAGGATCGCTTGAGTCCAGCAGTTTGAGGTTGCAGTGAGCTATGATGATGCTACTGTACTTTACCCAGAGCAAGAGAGTAAGACTCTGTCTCAAAATAAATAAAATAAAAAAATATAAAATAAAAGGAGAAAGTAAACTGCCTCCTGAAATGTAAGTTATATAAAACAGAAAGTATCATTAAACTATGAAACTACAGAAATAATTTGAATGATTGGATGAAAAGTAATTATATAAAAACAGTTTTTTAAGGGACAAGATAGAGTTTATTGGTAGGGAGGAAGATTGATAAGCATGATAAGCAAAACCAGGTGAATGGAAGAGGGGGAATAGAACCTCTAGCAGTGGGGAGGAGGATCCAAATGGAAAACCCCCTACAGAAAAATAATTTTAACATATGTTCATTGCTATCACCAAGAAATGAAGATGTGGCTCGGCACCTGTGGCTCAGAAGTATCACCTTCGTTATCCTCTAGATGAAGCAATTTTTATTGTAGCAATTTTCAGTGTAGAGTATTTGGCTTCCTGGTGGATAGGTGGTCTGTTTAAGGTCCTGCTGGCCCAGGATTCACGGGCAGGAATTCAAATAGACAACCTCAGAAAGGTTATGCAGCAAAATGATTATGTTCACAGATCTTGGAATCGAAAAATGCGGGTCAAACCCTTTTTCTGATAATTGTTAGCTCCTCATCCATAAAATGGAAACTAGCTTTTGGCTGAGCACAGTGTTTCATGCTTATAATCCTAGCACTATGGGAGGCTGAGGCAGGAGGACTGCTTGAGGTCAGGAGTTCAACACTAGCATGAGCAACATAGTGAGACCCTGTCTCTGCAAAATATAAAATATTAGCTGGGCATGGTGGTTCACACCTGTAGTCTCAGCTACTTGGGAAGCTGAGGCAGAAGGATTGCTTGAGCCCAGAAGTGTGAGGTTGCAGTGAGCTATAATGATGCTACTGTACTCAAGCCTGGACAACAGAGCAAGACCCTATCTCAAAAAAAGTAATTTTTATCTTATAAGATAAAAGAGATGAATTCATTTTATTCATTGTTGAGATGAATAAAATGATATATAGAAAGCATATAACATGATGTCCTCCTCAGTAAATGTTCATTACATATTACATTTTCGTCTGAGAGTCTAGACAGTCCAAATAAAAAACTTGGAACACCAACTCTGTGCCACAACCTTCACTCCTGATTTACCCATCCACTGAACAGACATGCACTGAGGGGCTGGGGCTGTTTCCAACCCTGTGCTCAATGCTTTAGCTCAGGGGTCCTCAAACTTTTTAAAAAGGGGGCCAGTTCACTGTCCCTCAGACCATTTGAGGGCCGGCTTATAGTTAAAAAAAAAAAAAAAACTATGAACAAATTCCAAGGCACACATAGCTTATTTTGAAGTAAAAAAAACAAAACAAGGGTGGCACTTGTGGCTCAAAGGAGTAGGGCACCGGCCCCATATACCAGAGGTGGTGGGTTCAAACCCAGCCCCTGCCGAAAACTGCAAAAAAACCCCATGGGAACAAATACAAATACAATATTTAAAATGAAAAAAAAAAAGGTGCCCCCTATCTGCAAAAAAAAGACCTAACTTCAGGAAAAAAAGGCCCCCCTTAACCACAAAAAAAGGCCCTACTAACTGCAAAATAAAAAAGAAAGAATGAGTGATCATAGGGTTGGGACTGTCAGCCTCCCCCACTGACCGCCAAGAAAGCGTGTATATGGCAGGGGAGGGAGAAGCACTTGAGACTAAACACTCTAAAAAGTCTTGAACAATAAGATTTGATAAACTACTAACTGCAAAATAAAAAAAAAAATAAATCCTAACTTGTTTTTACCTCGGTCCTCAGGCAGCAGCAGGCTCTGCACAGGCAAGCTCGTGACTTGTCTGATCATAAGTCTCAGTCTCATCGGAGACTGAGAGGAGGAGTTGAGAGACAGAGAGAAGGAGGGGAGTCAGAGAGTGCGGTGCACATTCCACACATGCACACTACGGCCTGGGACAAGTTAGCTGCTAAGCAGGACAGGCACCAGCAGCAAAAACACCCGGTGGGCTGGATAAATGTCCTCAGTGGGCGTGTGTGGCCCGCAGGCTGTAGTTTGAGGACCCCTGCCTCTGTTCGACCTTTCTTGTCCCAACTGGCTTCATTACAGACTGTGAGCTCTGGGACGGTGGAGTCTTTATATCATCACCACCTAATGTGTGGGGTGTGGCAGATAATATCAAACAGGAGAACCTAATAAGCTTTTGTGGAATCAGTAAGTAAGGAATGAAGGAATGATACATGTATGATGCAGGGATGGTTATGATGACCCCCAGAGTACTCATGTTATACCTGAAGTTAGAATTAGGTCCCAAAAAGGAATGGAAACAAGGCGGGCGGTTAGGGATGAAGTTTCAGTGGAATCACCATTAGTTAAAAACCAAAAATTTCTATTACAGTTATGCTAATATAATTCAGTGATAAAAGCAAAAGATTGTGTAACCAAACTTGGAATTTCTAGAAGACCTCTTAACTTTTAACAACCCCCCCCCCAGAAGCATCTTCATTAGTACTTTACCACAGGTAGAGAAACTCTAGTCAATATCTAGTCAATACCTGAAGTCAAAGGACAAAAAGGAGTGTGTTGTCACATATGCTTCTGTGTTGGGTCCTGCCCAGTCCTGCTCCAGCATCCTTGCCCTATCTGCAGGCGTTCAGGGATGTCAATCACCACCCCCTCCTTTCTTCCACCTTGTGGCTAATTAGGAAGAGGCACATAACAAAGGAGGGTCCCCTGTAATGGCCACATCGGAGACCTGGCAAGCTCTCCTACCTTTCCGTTAGAACCGAACACTGCCTCATCTGCAAGCGTAGTGAATCTGATTTAAAACCCGGTCACCATCCTCTACTCCACCACCTCTCCCAAGACATTCCACGGGGCGACAGGAAGCAGAAGGTCTTGGGCATGCTCTGCTGAGCAAAGAAAAAAGGTGGACTCTCTTTCCTGTGTTTGAGACAAAAAGACCTGCCAATCCACTGAAAAATGTGGCTGACCAACAGTATTAGCCACCTCCTCTGTGGATAAAAGGACCAGCATGGTTCACTGCAATGGTCTCCTTTAAGAATACACGAGGAAATGAAATAAAGGGTTGTTACCACCCACTTCAGGTCCAAATAGTTATTTAGGAGAGAGAAGAAAGAAAGGATACAAAAGGAATAAAAGATCGTGGGTATATTCTGGCTCCTTTTGAACTTATCTCTGATTGATCCTGTATTGTTTTTGGATGAAACAGATGCTTGTTCTTCTGCTATAGATAGCAGAAAGTCAAGTGTTCTTTGTACAGACATGATTTCTTTTATCTCTGTGCTGTAATAAGAAATAGATTTGGTCTTTGCCTGTGGTTTCTGGCACAAAGCTCCTAAAACCCTTGGAATTTCCTGAGTGACAAGAGTGTCTTTTGTTACTCCTAACAAGCCCCTTCCCATTACACCTGAGTTTATGCAAATAGAGTGGCAGGGTGGGGTGCTCAGATAGCTTTAGGATAGGGCTGATCACCAGAACAATAAGATTTGATAAACTGATGGAAACATCCAGGTGCTAGGAGAGTGGTGTTCCCAGAGAGGGCATAGAAATGCCCCTTTTGCCTCCAAACCTTGCCCTATGCATCTCTCCCACTTGGCTGTTCCTGAGTTATGCATGGAAACTTAAGTAAGTATTTCCTTGAGTTCTGTGAGCCATTTTAGCAAATTATCACAGACAAGGTAAGTACTGTAGGAACCCCGGATTTATAGCTGGCTGGGAAGAAGTTCAAGAGGCCCAGAACAGCATCTGAAGTGGGAACAGTCTTGTGGGACTGAGCCTTTAACTTATGGGATCTGATGCTAATTCCAGGTAGACAGTGTCAGAATTGAATTGAATTGTAGAACATACAATTGGCATCTGAGAACCAGTCAGTGTGAAAAATAACCTGCCCATCTGATGTCAGAGGTGTTCTGTGGGAGAGCCTGCAGAAACAGTGTTTGTGTCCGAATCTCAACCTCTAACCATGAATGGAGTGAGATAAACTTACTAGCAGATAATAACCAAAAAATAGAGAGAGAGAGAGACTGCAACTCCAATATTTTAATAACCCAAATTATTTTAATTTTTACCTATCATACAAGTAATGATCTGGGATAAACTAAATCATTTAGTTGTCTGCTGTGCAATTCTCAATTATTTCATCTTGGAGACAACACAAGGCAACAATATAGTCTGATTTTAATTTGGTCATGAGGAGTCTAAATGTATCTTAGCTTTTTTTGAGATTGCATCTTGTCAGCCCTGTTAAAAGAATAGGACCATGGAGCTCTGGAGGCCCAGTTTTTTTTTTTTTTTTTTTTGCCTATGTTCCTATTAGATAATTATAGGTGGCATTGTTTATGGACTAAGCTCCTACACTGGCTCCAACAGATCAGACTGAAAATCAAAATGAAGTCACCCAAGTTAATGTTCTACATCACCAAACTGAAAGGTCAGTTGTTATGTGACCTTTCAAGAAATCTAGAGAGAGTCCACAGCTGATTTTCTAGTTTTCAATTTTCAATAGGGTGAAATAATGAAGTTCTGTTTTAATCCTTACAACAAAAAGTAACCTGAAGTGACCTGATGTTAACCAGCTATCCTTCAATTCTTCTCCCTGTGCCTTGCCTTACAAGGACAGTAACTATGAAATGACCAAACCATTTTGTATTCTTTGTTTCTTCTTTATTTAGCCCTTTCTAACTATAAAACCAACCCCTTCTGTTGAACTTCCTGGAACATTTATTTTGTAAAATGAAATGTTACCTTATTCTAGAATCATAATAAATCCAACAGAGATCTTCCGGCTAAATTTGTTCTCATTTTGTTCCATGACACACTCAAAAGATTTTCTTTCCCCCTTTGGAGACTCTTGGCTTTGTTTTGCTGGGTCTCAGACACTTGTTCAGCAATTAAATATTAAGCTCATTGGCACCGTTTTACGAAAAACAATCAGGGAGCTTCGTTGGCCGGAGACACCATCGTCCATTAATTCACCAAAGTGATGAACTAAAAGGGAAAGAGGACAGACGCCTGATATACGTTCTCTAGGCCTTTTAGAAAACATGGAGTTGTTCCTTTGGTCACACACAGGCGAGTCTACGAGAAAGGTGATAATGTAGACATCAAAGATATGGGTACTGTTCACATAAGCATGCCACACCAATGTGACCATGGCAGAACCGGCAGAGTCTACAGTGTAACCCAGCATGCTGCTGGCATTGTAATTAATCAAGTTAAGGGCAAGATTCTTGCCAAGATGATTAATGTTCATGTTGAGCATATTAAGCATTTTAAGAGCCAAGGCAGCTTCCTGAAATGGTGAAGGAAGATGACTGGAAAAAGAAGGAAGCCAAAGAGAAAGGTACTTAGGTTCAACTGAAGCGCCAGCCTGCTCCACCCCAAGAAGCCCACTTTGTGAGAACCAATGGAAAGAAGCCTGAGCTCCTGGAACCCATTTCCTATGAATTCATGGCATGATAAGTATACAAAAATAAGAGGATACTGTAAAAATGTTTCTCTTCATTGAGTAGAAGTGCGGTGCCCTGTAGAAGTATTTAAAGCAAATTTTAATAGTGCTCTAAAAAAAAAAAAAATCAGGAAGGATTTCCTGAATAACCCCCTGTACTCTAGAAATTCGAAAATGTACATCTGAATTAAGAGAGTTTACCCTCTGAATTAAGTGAATTGTAACTACAGTAAAAATGTGGTAGAGAATGTATTTATACTATCACACACTGTCTTCATGGGGTACCCAGGAAGAAATTCCTGTCTGAGCTCAGTAGCAAGCTGAAACACCTTCTGGGTTCACCTCTTCATGCTGGAAGAAAGCTCGGAATGGAATTGATGACCCATCTATAACTGTAGATCATGCATTTCATTAACTGAGATCCTGCCACAACCTAATGGAAATTATTTTTATTTTATTCCTGTACACATCTTTTGATTGATTCTACCTTGTATACATCCTTCTAAGCTGCCTTATAAGGCTTCTGCAGCATGATGGTGCATAAATGAAAACCATAAAAATGTAAGCAGAGATATGACCCACGCCCACAACGATTACCTTCTACAAAGACAGGGTAGGCAAATGTCCGAGGTTCCTAAGGCCTTATCTAAATAATACCAGGTCCTAAGGCTAAAAAGTGAACTTTCTGAGTATGTTAGATGAACACTCTCTTTTGTCATTAAAAGATGATTTTGGTCCTGTATAGAAACAGATGTTCTGTACTTAAAAGTTGCTGTAATACTATGCTGACATAATTTAACAGTAATATTATAGAAATCTATCTTCTTCCAAGAGCCAACAGCTCCAAAGATTCATGAAAAGTGAAATCTTTCTTTGTCAAAATCATTTCACCTGGATTTATTTAGTTTCTGGAGCAGTGCAGAATGAGTAAATAAATCAGATAAAGAAGGTACTTTAAATAGCCCATGCAGAATAGCATGGTTAATATTTATTTTAAAGAAAAAGAGTTGCAATGAGGATGAAATTTCATTTTGCCTTGAATTTTAAGAGAAGCAGCTTTTGAGTTATTATTAAATTCCTATCATTCAGTTGTACAATCAGATATTCAGTGATGTTAAATTTTTTTAAAAGCACTATTACTATGTTCCTTGAAAGAAAACATTTTCATAAACTATTTTGCACATAGTTATTTTTAAATGTGTCCTGGAAGTATAATCTTGTCAAAAATGATTCTCTTATTTCTCTCTTCCACCCAGAGTCTAAGAGTCCATTTTTTTTCTTCAATCAGAGTCTTTCAATGTAAATAAGGCTACTTGCCAATTTATTTTTCCAGGTAAAATGTTTTAAAGCTATAGTATGCATGAGTTCACCACCCTGTTAGCCTCAGGTTAATTTGACCTTTTCTTCAGAAATCTATAATTTCAGTTACAAATCCTAACATCCAAAAGCACTCTGTGGATTTTCTGGTAAATATGGCTGATGAAAGTTTCATTTCTAAAAAAACATAACTAGCTGATAAAAATCTCAGGATTCTCATTTCTGCTCCCAAAATATTAGTTTAACCTCAACACAGATCTGTGCTCTCTTAAGAAAGCAGTGTACTGGCTCACGGAGGAGGGCCTGTTCCAGGTGATAAGGGCGGACCTGTGTGTGTTGGCTGTGGGCTGCGACCCTCCCTGAGGCTGCCAGTCTCTGATCTGGTGAGTGATGATAGCCCAGTGGAGGGAATTTTTCCTTTGAACGTGTAAACTCCTAGACTGACCGAATAGTATTCTGGTGGGGGTGGGGGGAAGTGAAACAAAATAGAATAGTTACCTCCAAGAAAAACCTGACGTGCAAGACACACTGTACTTAAAACGTACTTGAGGGCTCCTTTCTGCAAGGGCTGCCTACACGTCCCGAAGCTCCACTCTTCAAGAATCTTATTTCAAGGCATGGTGTCCTGGAGCGTTTGCAACTTTTCAACGGGAACTCTCAGCACTCTACTTTAAAAATAGTCTCAAGTCAGAAAAGAAGTCCTCATCTATTTTTCAGGCCCCAAGTTGCTCCTCAGTCAATATAACACTGAGCATCTCTGAAGAAAGAATTCTCAAAGCTGGCTGGAGGTGAATGCATTTAGGCAAGCCTGAAACTTAGTAGGGGGGAATATAAGTGATTCACAAAAGAAAAAATTATCTCTATCCTTCACTGGAAAATGATCTATTCCCCCCTCATGCTAAATTATGTATTAAATCAGATCAAATTTTATTTTAGACCGCTAACCTGTAATTTAACATAGATGTTAAAATAAATGGATGTTTTGGTCTATTTTATGTCAAGTTGTTTACTAAAAAGAACAAAAATCCCATAGGTAGATCATTTAAAATATAGTTTCCCTGTGTGATTATTTACAAAGGAATATGTGTTGTACTCTTCGCAAGATTTGATTGCTACATTTAAAAAATATAATTGTTGATAATAAAAACATTGATTAATATAAAGCAATTTCTATATCTTAAATCATAACTATATTCTTCCTTCTGCCACGTTTAATAGGATAAGAAATCTTCCTAAAACTAGTTTTCAACAAGTTTCTAGAATATATTTAAGCTCACACAGAAGACAAAAAAAAAAAGTTTGTAAAGTTTTTCTCTAAGAACTACACAATATATTTCACAAATCAAGCTAATCAGAAAAATGCAGATCAACAGCACAATGCATAAGCATCAAGTATTCCATGACTTCCATTCCTAGAACCCACTTCTTAGAGGAGCCACCAGCTGATAATAAACCATTCTGCATGAAACTTCTGCCTATAGTACCACAGGTGGTAAACCCTGGAAGACCATACTCTATAAGGTCCTTCTCAGCTTCATGTGTCCTTACCAGAGCTGACTGTCCCCAAACTGCCATCCACCACTGCTTCAGGGAAGCAGTTCCTCCGCAATCTTTTCAACAGATCCCTGTTTTAACATCCACCTGTGTTACTGAAGAACAGTCAGTCTGACCTGGATTGAGCCACGGAGCAAATAATAACACTAACTGCAACTCCAGACAAAAAAAAGAAAAAAAAAAGTTAATTTTCCAGATTCTTTTGGGAATACAGAGCCTGTCTGCTGAAACTGAATCCAAGAGTCCAATGATACTGTAGACTCAAGTATTTCTTTATATTCCATGTAATGGCTTTTCCGTTCTTGGGGTTTTTTGACACACTTCTGAGCCATGATTTAGAAAGTGAAGGAAATTCTCTCTCCTTCTCTCCTTCTCTTTCTCGAGTTGTACATGAGAGTTACAGAAAGCCCCAGGAGTTGTTCTACGTAGGGTGCTCTTCCTGAAACCCACCACTGAAACCAATTTAAGTCAGTTTAGGCAGATTTTATTTTCAGGAAACACTATTACTTTAGGCATCAAACCCAAACTTCTTCCCTTTGGGTTTTGTTTTGCTTCATTTTTGCCAGAGATTGGCCGATTCTGCAGTGTGTCCTAGGAGAACCTGACAGTGACACCCTCCCTGTGTCATTTCCTACCTGTCTTATCTTCCCTCTTGAAAAGGACAGACATGTTCTTTTGCTGATATCACTGTTGAGTTGTATGAGGCCTTATCTTTTTTATGCAGGGACTACCAGATTCTCTATCAGTTCTATTTATAGCTGCCACTCCATCATGCCATAGTCTCAGAGGAGATAGGCTAGCAATTCTTTTCCATTCAATTCAGTACATAGGCCAAATGGGCTTGATACCATTGGGTCTACAATCTAACATAACAAAGATTACCTAAAAGAAATAAGGTTTAAACTGTATCTAAGATTACAGAGGGACGTAGCCAAACACCTGAGGAAAAAATCTTGTTTTTTCTCTGTCTTCAAAAAACTTACTGTAAAAACACTGCACTTGGTTCTCTAACGGGCGCGCATCACCAGGTTGTTAGCACAGACGTGGAGGTCTTTCCTCCAAACAAACACAGGTGTCAGGAAGCTTATGTGTATAAACAGGGCCACTCCTTATTTTTCTGCAAGCTTGGTTTAAAGTCTTAAACAGTAATGTTCTGGCTCAACAGCAGCAGGGTCTGAACCAAGGCAAGTTCCATTCTCTGCTCTTGGGTTTGGTTGGGAAAACCCTTGACTGGATACAAGGTGCCCTAAGGAAGCTCTGCCCGGATGGCCCTGAACAGTGAGGCACTTTGGAATAGAGGTCTTGAGAGAAGGTAGAGTCCTCTATGAAAAAGAGAGGACCTCAGAGAGACAGGGGAGGCACAAACCCAAGAATCACAAATGTTTTGTTTCTCTGCAAGACGGAAGGCCAAGATACAAGACTCCTCCATGCCCTATTACCCCAAGCACCTCCCATGAGATCACTGTTCTCACCCCCTCACCTGGGCACGTCTCTGTGACTGACATTAGAAGTAACACAAAACATTATGTTGCTAAATTAAAACAAGCAAAATTTGACGGTGATTCTTTAAGAGTATATTGATATTAGCCCCCATGAGAGTTATGAACAGAGTTTAGAGAAGTTGAGAACTGACATTGATCCAGGCCCCACCGTGTTGCCAGGACTACCATGCTTCCTCATTTTAAGACAATAACTAGCTGGGTGGTGTGTGCATGAGGGTGTTTACTTTACAGATAAAGCTGTGGCCCCCAATGGGGGAGGAACTTGTTCAAGGTCATTCCATCTAGAACATGGAACTGCCAGGCCTGCTCTACTCCAAAGGCCACATTTATCTCAAAAGTTTCCTTTAGAATATTTGATATAGTCCTCATGAGTGATTTGTGAAACAGAAGAGAAGTTTTCCTCGCTATTCAATCTGAATTCAATAAACTTTAAAAAACTCTTGTTTTTAAGTTATGTTATACTTGGCCTCTTTTTCTTTTTCAATTTGTGGTCTATACTATTCCTTTCCTCTCATCAGAATGAAATACTAACCTCTGTAATGAATTATGAGATTCTCAATAATATGGAGTCATCACCAAGTCCAAAAGGAACATAATTTTAACACTTGAAATATTTAGGAACGATACTTAGAGGAGATAACATACCTTTATTTTAAAAACTTTATTTTTAATTGACAAATAAAAATTGTGTAGATTTATGGCATAACATTTTTGTGTTTTGAACTATGTATACGTTATGGAATGGTTAGATCAAACTAATTAACATATGCATGACCTCACACAATTTATCATTTACTTGTGGTAAGAACACTTAGAATCTACTGTCTTAGCAATGTTCAAGTGTAAAACATGCATTGTCATTAACTATAGAGAACAGACTATAATTCACAAACAGCAAATTGAAAAAAAATTGCATTCCTTTCTTTCATGGTAGTTTTTTAGTTTTACATTTAAAACACTGTTATAGCAAAGCTTAGCTTAAAATAACCCACTAAATTACAAAGAAGGTTCCTGTGACTTAGAGAAACAAAGAAAATTAGAGCATACTTCATAAAAATTAAAGAAAACCTTTTTTCATTTGAAATATGTAAGAACAAACACGCATTCTATTTCTTTAAAGAATGTGTGCCTTTTAGCTGAGTTTATGTCTGTGTCCGCTTTTTAAACGTTCCCACCTCCTAGTTCTGAACAGGAAGTTTTCTCACATACTTTCCCAAGTAGAAAGTTCTCCAGCCGTACACAGACTTTCCTAGTGCCCCAGTATTAAAGTTTTGAGCAAAGTTTTAATTATTAATTTAGGAAGGATGAGACATTTAAACATTTAATACATTTTGCCCTTTTTACAGACCATGTAGAATAAAGCCTTAGTACGCTTGAAAAATCTCTTAGCAACTGACAGCGGAGCTCGCCAACAATGGATGATTCATTGATTTAACTTGAGTGTGCAGGAAAGGCTGCCAAGAGGTCTGAATAAACTCACATTGCTAGACACTATGGTAAAATGTACCCTGACCTCTTTTAAAACTCTGTCGGAGCGGAAAGTTAACCTTGCAGCTTTCCAGCAATTCACTGGCATCTGGAAATATGCTTGAATTATAATATTTTGCTTTTTATAACAACTGATAGACTTTCTTAGATTATCATTTTCACCTAATTAGACAATGGCATCTACTAATTAGTGATTTCCAAGGGGAGGCCACTTCTGTTTTTAAGCACTATAAATAATGGTTGCCCATTTAATTTAAATCTGAAAGGAGGCTTTTTGAAATCAGAAACTGAAAGAACTCATTGTTGTTGTTGTTTTTTTTTTTTTGTAATATTGACCCAAGGATTTTGAAAGATTACCCTAAACAATAATCTGCGCATTTAAAATTGGCAAACATTATGTAACAGATACCCAGTGTCTGAAAGTGTATGTGTATATGTAGGGATTATACTAGGATATTCTATCTTATATGTCTATAAAAGTCAAAAAACATTCGGCTCTTTTGCTTATATCTTTCATTTGTGTCATCCAACATACTTTTCGAGGGCAAATATTATTTCTCCTGCTTTAAAATTGAAAGACCATGCATGTGAAATTTGTGGGCTTGAGCTCCTGTGGGTTTACCATATGGACTTTGTAGTTTAAAGTTGGGTATAAAGATTAGTATGATTAATAAAAAATAAATTAGCTTCTCTCTGTGGAAAAAAAATTAGTATAAGATACATTTTTCACTTAAATGGGGTATGAGATCCATTGCACTACTTCAGCACTCACAACTTCAGCAGCTATAACAAAAACAATCCATAAACTAGATGAACAAATAGAACAAAAAGTGCATGGAAAAGTAAAAACAAGTGAGGACATTTAGTTTAATTTTTTAAACTTATGTCAGTGATGACAATTCCATGTATCAGACAGCAACAGAAGCGAAGAGTGGGCTTGTTACATTGGACGGTAAAATCTGAGCAGTAAGGTGCAAAAGATGGGGATCTTACAAGAAAGGGGTTACGTCAGCTTGAGAGCACAGAGTTTTATGTTCTACAGTTAAACAGAACACACATGATCACTGCCCTTGTGGAGCTGATAGTCTAACCCTAAAGGCCCTTCAACTTCACCCCCTTTCCTCCCTTCCCACAGTCACCATTAGTCTAGACTCTCAGCATTTCTTGAGTGAACTGATGTAGAAGCTCCTAATTTGTTTCCTTGAGTTCGAATTTTTTTTTCTTTTTTTTTTTTGAGACAGAGTCTCACTTTGTCACCCTTGGTAGAGTGCTGTGTCCTAGCTCACAGCAACCTCAAACTCTTAGGCTCAAGTGGTCCTATTGCTTCAGCCTCCCAAGTAGCTAGAACTACAGGTGCTGACCACAATGCCCAATTTTTAGAGATGGGGTTTCATGCTTTCTCAGGCTGGTCTCAAACTCCTGAGCTCAGGCTATCCACCCACCTTGGCCTCCCAGAGTGCTGGGATTACAGGTGTGAGCTACCACTCATGGCCTCTGAGTCCAGTATTTTGAATTTCTGGTTTATACCAGAGATATCCCCAATGAGCAAGAGCTGATTTTTAGGTGTAGATACTAAGTATGATTGAGTTTAGAATATACAATTTGAATATATTTTTAATTTTATATTTATTTATTTATTTATTTATTTATTTATTTATTTATTTATTTATTCTGAGACAGAGCCTCAAGCTGTCACCCTAGATAGAGTGCTGTGGCATCACAGCTCACAGCAACCTCCAACTCCTGGACTTAGGCGAGTCTCTTGCCTCAGCCTCCTGAGTAGCTGGGACTACAGGTGCCCCCCTACAACGCCGCCCGGGCTGGATTCGAACCCGCCAGCTCAGGTGTACGTGGCTGGCGCCTTAGCCCGTTGAGCCACAGGTGCCAAGCCTTGAATATATTTTTCAAGATAGTTTTGTAAAGTGGTTGGTGTGACCTAGTCCCAAGAATATATTGACTCTCAATTTCACTTAACTTTGTCTCATAAATAATGTTTTTGCTTCTCTGCCAGAATACCAAAGTAAATAAGTCAGTGAGAAATATTCCCCTTGCTTCTGGTATAAAAACATTGGGGACTATGGGCCAATAAGGAGCAGGCGCTCTGATGATGGGAGGGAGGGTACAGTCAGCATCAAAGAAGGCCAAGGCTGCTGAAGACACCACTGTCCTCAGACCTAGCCTAACCCTAACCCTGACCCTAACCAGGTGGTGTCTTGTGACCCAGACTCATAGGTGAGTGCCTTGGCGGAATCCCAGCCAGCCAGTTTTAGTCTAGCCCAGGAGTTACCACAGCATCACCAAAAAGCACCCAGGATAGGCGAAAACTTTCAACCACTGTCATCCATGAGACAAACCAGAGAGGCAGGAGACTAAGAACTAGCAATAAATTGTTATGAATCGCCCAAATTAAATACATCAAACACCTAGAAGGATTGCAGTAAGTAACTGAGAGTAATATTTAAAAAACAAACTACAAATGTTAAGGTCAAGTAGGACAGAGAAAAGAAATCATATAACTGGAAAAACAATTAGAGAGACAACAGGCCTTCCTGTTGCAGGATGCTCGCCTGCCTGATGAAGCCACTGTGACCCTGCTGGGGACCGACGCTGTGTTCATCACCATGCTGTGCTGTCCTTGCTTGTCTCCTTCATTAGCTGCACTGGCTTATCTGGGGGCAGGGACTTTGTCTTTCATTTCTGGATTTCCCAGCTCTTAGCAAAATGGCTGTTCAGTGTACATCTGTCTAGATACAGATGCCAGATGCCAGGACAGCAGACAATTAATTCTACTGGGCCCTAAATACAAAGACGTCTGCAGATTCCAATAGCTGCCATGAAGCCAACTGCTGAGCCAGATGAGGGCGAGCTGCGTCTTACTGTCATTCGCAGCTCCCCATGGGGATGGACGCTGTGCATTCCTTACAAGCATTCTGGTCATGCTGGCTTCTGCTCTGAGACGGAGGATTCTTAAGAAACCAGAGGAAGGTCAGCCGACCCCGCAGCCCCAGCACAGTGTAGGCCAATCAATAGCTGGAAAAGGACTTAGAAAGGGATAAAATCCTTCCCTGGGCCTGTAGGAATTTTCTTCCCTAATATCGCTAGGGCTTCCCCTAGATTATCCCACTGATGCAGAATGTACTTGTAAAACTGAGGAGACAAAAAGCACTGGACTGGCTTTTTAATTTCCTACACATCAAATTCCAGGCATAGTGCCAATGGCAGGAAATAGAATATGATTTTTAAAAATTAACATAACATTTGATAGGCCCGAGATAGCCTTTCATTTACTATAAGCTGTCTTTATATTTCAACTCCATCTGACAACAGGAATTTGTTGAGTGTGGAGTCTCCTATGTCCCGTGAGCGCCTCTAAAGCTATTTGTTAGGTGCTGCAAATGAACGGAGAAATAATTGGTCTGCTGTTGGAACTCAACGATTCCCACCTTTCCTTCACCTGCCTCTTCTAGTTACTCCCTCAAAACAAACCACAGTGATCCCTCCATTTGGGGGCAAGTCTTTGGTCATTACTATCTCTGTGCCCTTGCTTGGTTTTTTCCTTCACCCCAAAAGTCTTCCCCTCGAGGCTCTGTTCTACCAGTAGGTAAGGTGCAGGTCACAAGTTCCCTTTTACTTCTCCTAATCCCAGTGCTTCCTGCCCTCACCATGTGGAGGGCATCAATTGAAAGGACTTTCTTACTCTTCATACTTGGAAAAGCACAAAGTTGGTTGGGGAGGGCATGATGAGACCTCTTGGGAAGAGCATAAATACTTTATCTGTAAAATGTTTTAAGGAAGGATTATTCTGAAAATGTATTCTGAGAACATATGGCTGGAGAGCAATGTAAACTCAATTCATCCCTGTGAATACTTTGATGGAGTAATTAATAAAATTAAAGAATTTTTAAAATTTTGTAACATTACATAAAAATAGAATGGAATATATATACCGGCTTATATACTGGCTTGCTATGTGACTATTACCAAGCTCCAGTTATTTTTTATAGAACTGAGGAACTTCAGTAGACAACTGAACTAAAGCTCCAATGACCAGGAAGTAAGGGCGATTGACTTATAGTTTGACCATATAAGGGCACTGAGCCCCGGCCTGTGAATCTGTGCCTTTGCACATATTTTCTGCAGCTGCTGATACACTTCAGAGCCAAAGCTGAGCTTTGAAAGTTTGGATTCCTGTGTGTTGTGATAGTCAGCTGGGGTTTGGAAATGCCTTCAAAAATCGAATGCTCTGGCAGTTTCATATGGTTTCTGAAAAAACAATTTAACATCTGGAATCGAGTACTTTCTGGAAGTCCAAGACCAACAGAGCAAAGAACATTTCTTTCAGTAATAGTTAAAATGAGGCACTTCCCTCTACTGCATCCAATAAATGGGTTTATTTTACAAAGATTCTGAGGTATTGCAGAGCACGAAAAATAAGGAATCGAGGCAAAGAGTGGGAAGCAGGATAGTTATCACTGAAAGTCCTGCCCATATATGCCTCTTTATTCTTTCTGCATCATTTCCTCTTCTAAAACTCAAATCTAAAAAACAAACAAAGTGTCCATGTCGAGCCTCCTTCATTTAACTTTTCTAAGAGGATGCTGAGTGAGGATGAGTAAAGAAACTATAGAATTCGTCTTCAGAAAAAGACAAAGAAAAAGACTGAACGTGTGTCTCCTTCCTTCCTTCCTTCCTTCCTTCCTTCCTTCCTTCCTTCCTTCCTTCCTTCCTTCCTTCCTTCCTTCCTTCCTTCCTTCCTTCCTTCCTTCCTTAAAAACAGGGTCTCACTTTGTTGTCCTCAGTAGAGTGCTGTGGAGTCACAGATCACAGCAACCTCCAACTCTTGGGCTTAGGCGATTCTCTTGCCTCACTCAGCCTCCTGAGTAGCGGGGACTATAGGCGCCCGGCACAAAGCCTGGCTATTTTTTGTTGCAGTTTGGCCGGGGCCGGGTTTGAACCCACCATCCTCAGTATCGGGGGCTAGTGCCCTTCTCACTGAGCCACAGGTACCGCCCTGAACATGTGTATTTCAGAAGTCTCTGGACAGCCCTGGTAACTCAGATCCAGTGCAAAAAAGAAGTAGTTATATCTGTTGAATGTTTACTAATTTTCCATAGTTTTAGATATTTTTTAGAATGTTTTTCCTACTAAAATAATAATAGGTGACACTTACTGAGCGCTTAATGTGTATTTAATTTTCAAAATAATTATTACTCTTTTCTTTTTATGATGAGTAATTAATTAGTACAGTGGAAAAGTGAAACTGGTATACAGAGGGACAAATAGAACAATGAAATAGAAGGAAGAATCCAGAAACAGTTCCATATATGTGTGTATTATATATGTATATATATGTGTATATATTTATATTTATATGACATAATTCATGACAAAGAGCATTATAAATCAATGGGTAAAAGACAGACCATTCAATAAAGGTACCAGGAGAGTTAGTTCTCAATATAGGGGGGTGGGTAGGAGAGGAGAAAATGAAGAAACTTGGATCCCTTCCTCACACAATTATATAAGAACACATTCCCAAAGGAAGTAAGGTCTTAAATATAAAAGGCAAAATTCTGAAGCTTTCCAAAGATAATATAAGAAAAGGAGCTGACCACATTAAAATTAAGAGCTTCTGTTCGTCAAAAAATATCATAGAGTACAAGGACAAGCCACAAACCTGGAGACAGTATTTGCAACACACCAGAATCTATGAATAATTACTTTGAAAAAGAAAAGCAACCAAATAGAAAAATGGCTAACCGATAGGTACAGGAATTTTGAAGAAGTGGAGGAAAAATCAAAGCATGCCTAGCACCTGGGAGGTACTCAAACAATATTTGTTGAATGAATGAAAACACAAATGGCCCATAAACATATGAAAAGATACTCAAGCTCGTTGGTAGTCAGGAAAACAAAAAAGAAAACCACAGTGGGATTGGGATAATATTTCATATTTACTACACTGGAAAATAACTAAAATCAAATAACTTCCAGTGTTGGAGAGGATGTAGCAAAATGGGCAGTCTTATCCATTGCTTGTGGGAACACAAATGGGAACAGCTACGTTGGAACCACTTTGGTGTTAACTCCAGATAAAAATCTTGTGTACTATAACCAAGCTCCATTTCTAGATAGCTCCCTGGGAGACTCCCTTACACTTGTGACCTTGAAGACACATTTAACTCTATTAATTTAACTAGAACTGTGAATAATAGGATGAAACTAGATACAACCTGAATGTAAATCAGCAGTAGAATGGATAAATACCCTGGAAATATTCATACACTAGAATACAGTACACAGTGATGTGAAGTAAAAGAAGTCACACAAAAATATGTAAAGCATAATTTTATTTACATAACGGCAAAGACAGAAAAAATTAAATACTATATTTTGGGGAGGAAATAAACAGGTGTTTTTCTTTATATATAAACCCCTCCCCCAAAACAAAGGAATAGATTGATATAAAATACAGATGAATAGTTACCTCTGTGGGGACAACTGTGACGGAGGAAAGGTTCATAGGCATCTCCTAAGTTTTAATTTTTTAATCTGTGCAATAAGTACAAAAGTGCTCGTTTTATTGTTTTTCTTTAACTTGTTCAGTTACATTTTAAAAGTTTTCTGGGTGCATATTTTTCAAAAAATGTTAAAAAGTAATTTGTGAACCATATTTTTAAATGAATCAAATTCTCCCCAAATCCTAATACAGGAATCATCTATTTACATAAAATTGTCAACCAAATAATATAAACTTTTAATTTATTTATGCTGATGTCCACATTTGAGTTTTGAATTTGCTTATGTTAGGATGTATCTGCATAAAATTCTCTTCAAAGTATGAAAAAATAATCCAGATTGTTTGAATCTCTTACTCTAAGAAAGTCACTCATGTTATCACAGTCTTTGTGTCACTGTGCTTTTGGTTCCCTTCTACAAATAGTTACTTGATTCCTTTGATTATCTGCAGGGAAAAGCTCATAAAGTTAATACCATTCCCGAACAATATTTATTTGAAAAACAGATATCTCCAGTTTCTGCAAAAGAAAGAGTTTGGAACACTACGGTCAGATGCGGAGTGGATCACACAACCGAACTGGTGTTTTCTAACTAAGTTTCTCTGAGTAGCCCTTACTGCGTAAGTTTCCTACGCAAAAAATCATAAAGGATACCATTGGACTTTATTTTGTAGAGGATTATCTTTGGAAGTGAAACCCATCAACTGTGAAACAATCAAATTACCAATTAAAAAAAAAAAAGATTTTAATGAAGGGACTCTCTGAGCACCTGGCGATGAAATCCAAGGCCTACACTTGTAGCCAAGCTGGCCAGGCTGGGAGGCTGGGTTGGATCACAGGGTGCAGCCAGGAGCCAGTGCTGGCCAAGGACAGCTGCCTCCTGGCAGGGCTAGCTCAGTCTGCTGTGCTGGGTGAGTGGGAGTGGTGGGGAGAAAAGCCAGGCCTGGCTGTGGCCAAGAGCTACATTCACAGAGAGGCAAGTGGGTTCAATATGCTTGTGTTCTAGGAATTCTGGTCGCCATCCCCAGCATCACTATCACCCCAACAGCCTCTGATGCTGACAGGCCCCATCCTGAAGAGTGTATGTTTCCTCCTAACTCGTACAGCGCAGTCCACAGAGGAGGCCAGTCATATTTCCCAAGGACTTAAGCAAACAGGTTTCTTTGAAGAAAACTAACATTGGAATGTGAATCCCGTCTCCCTCTAGTAAAATCTGAAAGCCTTAAAAATATCCCTCTTTATTGTACTGAATATACATCACTCTTCCTTTAATCAGCAACATCTTCCTGCAATATTACCCAACAAAAAAAAGAATAAATCCCTGTCACCTATAATCCCCCAATGGTACCTATACAACTTATTTGTACTGTAAAAGCCATCTTTTTCCTGAATTGAAGAGCAAACTTAGAAAAATCAACTGCAGAATCGTTGCAAAATATCCCTATTTGAAAACTGAAAATAAACAATTCATTGTCAAGCTGAGATCTTTTAAAAGATGGTCTTAAAGACTGTCTTAGAAATGTAACCGTGATGTACATTTACACACTACCTACCAGTCTACTGAAGATTACAAATAACGGTTGCTTTGCAGAAAGGCCATAGGAAATGGTGGCAGAAGATAAGCTTTCAAAGAGTTTGATTAGGATGGGTATAATGACCAAATCTACAGGGTTCTTTGAAAACATCGGGGGAAGAGTCTTTATAAAACAGCAGCTTCATCTCTTTGAACCTCATTTGTTGTTAAGCTTGCTGCTGCTGCAGGCAGATAAGATTCAAGGCAAAACACGAAAACATACATTTGATTCAGCAAGAGGCTTATCTCAGTAACTGGACCAATTCTGTTCCAAAAATCGGCCCAAGAAAAGCATTTCTCCTTTGCCCTAACGTCTTCAGGGTCTCCCTGCAGCATAACAAAAAGTGAAAACATGAATTAATTTTTTTCTGTCCCATTAAAATAAGAGCAATAAACCTAGGTAAAATGAGAAATTTATGAAGTTCCTTAAAAAACACATTTCTTTTTATTTGGTTTTCATTACATAATCCAACACATCTGGGGCATATAATTTGTGGCAATAAGAAAGTGAAAGATCATTAGTTTGGTCTGGAATGGAGGAACTTTATGATCTAAACTCTGGTGGAACATAATTTATGGAGCAAACACCAGGAGAAGGCCTCGCATTTCATGGGGATTTATTGGTTCATATACATGTTTCAGTTAAAAGCCCAAGTTTTCAGAGGAGTTATAGAAAGTTTTTATCTTTCAGCCTCTCACTCAAGCAGGCTGGGAATCGAGCATCTCTTCCCAATATTCAGGAAGCTCTCTGGTGCTCCTTTCAACACAATGGGCTTTCCTGACCATTCGAGTTGGTTCTTGGGGAAGGAGGCTGAAGCACCAGGATTGTTGTCCGAGCCACCTGGTAAGTGAAGTTCAAGTTGGAGAAAGCTGTGGAGTACAGATCACAGGCTAAAGACAGGAGAAGTCAGTCAGAGCTCCCTCTACCCTCTGCTTTTTTTATGCATTTGGGTTGATGTCTGCTTTACAGGAGGGAAAGTGCCTCCGTCTTAAAAGGTTGGTCCCCTTCTCCACCTGAGCAAACCAGTTTAGTAGGATCTGTAATCAACTTCTGCAAAGTTTCACAGGTGAAACGGTAGTCGAAGCGTGGCAGATGTGATCCCTTTTCCTAGGGAAAAGCCACCAAGGCTGTAAAAATGCTGTAGCCTTGAACAACTCCAGGGGACACCACTCATGCAGAATTTTATATGAATGGCATCTCCTGGACTTGTTCAATGCAACAGCCTCCTAGGACAGAAGCAGTGAGAAAGTCCAGATAACACATTCAAAAAATAAACTTTGTTTTTAGGACAATTTTCAATTTGCAGAAAAGTTGTGAAGCTAGTCATGGGTTCCCACATGCGCCTCCTCACTGGTTTCCCTTCCTACTAACATCTTACGTTTGTATAGTGCATTGGCTCACATATATTGGCACATTGTTTAGGGAACAATACATTCATCTTGCCTTAGTCTTAGCCTAAGGCCATTTTCCTGTGTCAGCATCCTACCACGGTGCATTTACTCATCATGTCTCCCCAGGCTCCTCTTAGCTGTAACAATTTTTCAGACTTTCTTTAATTTTAAAGACCTTGAAAGTTTTGAGGAGTGCTGGTCAGGTTTTCTAAGAGTGTCCCTCAGGTTGGAGTTGCCTGGTGTTTTCACCATGCTTAGCCTGGGTGTATGGTTTTGTGGACAGAACCATGGAAGTGTTATTTTCATCACATTATATCAAGGGCACACACTCTCAGCACGATGTGACTGTTGATGTGGATCGTGATCACAAGGGTGAGACAGCACCCCGTTTCTACTGTGCAGAGTTAATGCTCCCCTTTCCATAGTGTACCTTTAAGTCATTACATGCAACCCACACTTAGGGTGAGGGGAGTTTTGTGCTACCACCTTAGGGACAGAGCATCTAAACAAATTATTTGATGTTCGTCTGCATGGAAGACGTGTTTATTTATCCAATGACTAATTTCTATCAGTTTGCATTGAAGGATGTTTATTTTATACCCTGAGTTATATCCAGAGGTACTTTATTCTGTTGCCTACACTATTCTGTCTTTTGCCATTGAGAGTTCTTTTAATTGGTTCCTGTGCCCCTTTGACACAGACCATGATTGTGTGTGGCTTTTTGTTTGTTTTTACCACTTTCTTACTTTCCAGCGATACAAGGTGCTCCAGGCTCATCTGTTATATTTCCTGCTCTATTCATAGAATTAGCCATTTTCCCAAGGAGTCTTTGTTCCTTTTATAGAAGAATGGTATTAGAAACTAACGGCTATGTGTGAGGTGTGCTCATTGGTACCAAGGTGTTCTTACTTCTGGGCCTTCACAGCTAATACAGTGAGAAAAAATATGTGTGTGTCTTAACTCCTGCATATACATGTCTATAAATATTTCCATATGTAACCATCTGTGTGTATATTAAGCTAAGTATGAGTTCACATTTATCTCTCCAACTATAACCCATTACCATATGGATCATTCTAGCTTTTCCTTCTGATCTGTAAACTCCTGCTCCAAAGGTAAGAAACCAGCTCCCACCAGCTGCCATCCATTTACTTATTTTTTCAATTCCAATATGTAACAGTTCCAGAACTGTCAACCTGAATTTCCAAGGGAAGTCAATTTATCAACTAGAGTACTGTACACTGTTCTTGTACTATTTCTTTTTCTTTTCTTTTTTCTTTTTTTTTTTAGAGGTAGGGTCTTGCTATGTTGCCCAGGCTGCAGTGGCTAGTCACAGGCATGATTCCACCACTGATCAACATGAAAGTTTTGAATTGCTCTGTATCTGATCTGGGCCAATTTACCTCTCCTTAGACAACCTGGTGATCTCCCTTTCCTGGGAGATTACCATATTGGTGCCAAACTTAGTGCAGACACCCAAATGGCATAGCTCACTAAAGCCCAGAACTCTGACTCAAGTGATCCTCCTGCCTCAGCCTCCTGAGTAGAGCTGGGTTTGCTTTTAATTGTGTAGATCGCACTCATTTCCAAAGCATCTTAGGTCAACAGCTTTCTCCCCAACCTCCTTCAGTGAGGCTGTTTCATATCTTGTAAGATAGATTTTTTTTAAAATTTTTTGTTTTTTAACTACATTCTGATTTCAATTTTGGGACTTCCAGTTTCCTAAATAATTGTTTTTAAGTTTGCATACATTAAAATTTACTTCTTTTGCTGTGAAGTTGAGTTTTGACAAATGCATGGTGTCACATATTTGTAATTACAGTACCATACAGAATAGTTTCACTGCCCCACAAAATTCCTATGCTTCACCTATTTAACCTTCCTCCTTTCTCCCCACACCCCTGATATTTTCCCTGTTTGTATAGTTTTCTTTTCCAGAATGTCATATAATTGGAATCACAGTATGTAGCCTTTTCAGACGAGCTTCTTTCACTTTCAGCAATATGCATTTTAAGATTCATGCATGTCTTTCCTAGATTTATGGTTCACCTTTGCTTATTGATGGGTAATGCAAATGTGTCATAGTTTGTTTATCCCATTCACTTGTAGAAGAAGGACATTTTGGTTGCAAATCTGCTAAAAAACATTCCAATGCAAGTTTTTGTGTGGACATAAATCTTTCAATGCATTTGTGTAAATACCTAAGAGCATTATTGATGGATTGTGTGGTAAGGTTATGTTTAGCTTTGACAGGAACTGCCTAGCAGCAATAAAGAGAGTTCCTGTTGTTCTATATCCTTGCCAACCAATGGATATTATCAGTTTTGGGGATTTTAGGCATTCTAATAGGTGAGTGGTCATATCTCATTTTAATTAGCAATTCCTTAATAATAAGTGATGTTGAGTATGTTTTTATATGTTTAATTTCCATCTGTGTATCTTTTTTGATGAGGAGTCAGTTCAGATGTTTTGCTCACTTTTTAATTGGGTTATTTATGACAGTTCCTTGTATATTCTGGATAAAAGTCCTTTAGCAGATAAGTGTTCTACATTTATTTCCTTCGAGTCTGTGGCTTCTCTTTTAGTCACTTACAGTTTCTTTCACAGATCTGAAATCTTTCATTTTAATAAAGTCCAGATTACCATATTTTTCTTTCATGAATCATACTTTGGTATTGTATATAAAAATGTGTTGCAGGGTGGCACCTGTGGCTCAAAGGAGTAGGGCACCAGCCCCATATGCCGGAGGTGGCAGGTTCAAACCCAGCCCCAGCAAAAAACTGCAAAAAAAAAAAAAATTAAAAATGTGTTGCCAAACCCAAGGTCACCCACATTTTTTCCTTTGTTTTCTTCAAGAAGCTTTATAGTTTTGCATTTTACAATGGGGTCTATAACCAATTTTGGGTTAATATTTACCAAAGGTATAAGGTCTATGTCTAGATTCACTTTTTGCTTATAAACATCCTATATTTCTAGCACTATATGTTATAAAAATTATCTTTTCTCCATTGAATGATGCTATGGACTGAACTGTACCAGCCAAAAATTCTTATGTGGAAGCCCTAACCTCCAATATGGTATTTAGAGATAGGGCCTTTGGGAAATAATTAGGTTTGAATGAGGTCATGAGGGTGGGGCCCTCATATTGGAATTAGTGCCCTTATAAAGACAACACACCAAAGAGCTTGCTCCCTCTCCCTCTCCATGCACAGGAAGCAAGGAAAGGCCATATGAGCACACAGGGAGAAGGTAGTTGTATGTAGGCCAGGAAAAGAGACTTTACCAGAACTCAAATATGCTGGCATCCTAAACTCAGACTTCTAGCTTCCAAATATGTAAGAAAATATATTTCTATTATTTAAGCCACACAGTCTATGGTACATAGGTCATGGGCAAACTTTTATTATGAGGCTGTAGAGTTATGGCAGCCTCTACATATTAAGATAAATGGTTTTTGATCCCTCTTTCCCTCCCTCTCTTCTTCAATCCTTCCCTACCATTTTGATTCTACTGTAAATGGTATTGTTTTTAAATTTTACATTCCAATTGCTCATTGCTGGTATTTAAGAAAGCATTATTTGTATTAATGTTGTGCCATGAGACCTTGCTATATTTCCTTATTCGGTCTAGAAGTTTTCTTTTCCAATTCTTTGTGATTTTCCTATGGAAACGATCATGTCATTTATGAATAGAGAATAGTTTAATTTCTTTCTTCTCACACTATATTCCTTATATTTCCTTTTCATCTACTATTACACTAGCTAAGATGTTTTTAGTACAGTGTTGAATAGCAATGGTAAGAGAGAATATCCTTGCTTTGGTTCTAACCATAGAGGGAAAAACTTTAGTTTGTCACCCTTAATCATGTGTTGTTGTAGGTTTTCTGATAGATATTCTTTTTTTTTCTGAGATAGAGTCTCACTATGTCACCTTCTGTAGAGTGATGAGGCATCACAGATCACAGCAACCTCAAACTCTTGCGCTTAAGTGATTCTCTTAGCCTCCTGAGTAGCTGGGACTACAGGTGCCCACCACAATGCCAGGTTATTATTTGTTGCAGTTGTCATTGTTGTTTTAGCCGGCTCAGGCCAGGTTTGAACCTGCCAGCCTCGCTATATGTGACTGGGGTTGTAACCACTGTGCTACGGGTGCCATGCCCTGATATCCTGTATCAAGTCAAGAAGACTTCCCTCCATTAGTTTGTTCTGAGTATTTAATCAAGAAAGGGTGTTAGGTTTTGTCAAGTGTTTTCACCCATATATTGGTATGATCAGATGACTTTTCTTCTTTAGCATGTTGATGTAGTAGATTATATTGATTTTCAAATGCTGGATTACTCTTATATACCTGGGATAAATGCCACTTGGTTATGGTATATAATTCTTTTTATATTTTATTGGACTCAATTTGTTAATATTTTGCTGAGAATTCTGGCTCTGTGTTCAAGAGAATTACTGGCCTACAGGCCTTTCTTGTAAAGCCTTTTCTTGCTTTGGTGTTAAGGTAATACTGGCCACTTCGAGTAGAGTGTTCTCTCTGCTTCTATTTTCTGAAAGAGATTATGGAGAATTGGTGTCATTTCTTTCTTAAATGTTTGGTAGAATTTGTCTTTGAAATAAGCCCAGTTTGGTGCTTTTCTTTCTTTCCTTTTTTTCTCCCTGAAGCTATTAGTTATATTCAGATCAAGATGGAACAAAGCCTGAGGGCCTATGAGACTAAAGTATAGTATGAATTATGCAATCTGATAATATCTTCAAATACCCATGTTTTTCTGTACAACTATGAAGTAAGGTGATGTCTATCAACACACAATGTAAGTATAGAAAAGGAGATCTCTGTATTATAGATGCAAATATAGTCTGGTGAGCATTCTTATTAAAAAAAATCCATTTCTGGCTTGGTGCCTGTGACCCAACGGGCTAGGGCACCAGCCACGTACACCTAAGCTGGTGGGTTCGAGTCTAGCCTGGGCCCACCAAACAACAATGACGTCTGCAATCAAAAAAACGGCCGGGCGTTGCGGCGGGCGCCCATAGTACCAGCTACTTGGGAGGCAGAGGCAGGAGACTCGCTTGAGCCCAGGAATTGGAGGTTGCTATGAACTGTGATGCCACAGCACTCTACCTAGGGTGACAGCTTGAGGCTCTGTCTCAAAAAAAAAAAAAAAAAAGAGTATGAT
>CAUYON010092167.1:0-13989 GCA_963573935.1 Arctocebus calabarensis
TGGCTGGGCGTTGTGGCGGGCGCCTGTAGTCCCAGCTACTTGGGAGGCGGAGGCAGGAGACTCGCTTGAGCCCAGGAATTGGAGGTTGCTGTGAGCTGTGATGCCACAGCACTCTACCCAGGGTGACAGCTTGAGGCTCTGTCTAAAAAAAAAAAAAATCTTAGCTAACAAAGTGAGTTCTCCCAAAATGAGAGCTAGCTTTACTAATCCTAATAATGCCATCATTCCAAATGGCCCAACTCCATTGATTCCCTTCCACAACCCAGGTCTCCATGTAAACAAGTGAGAGTTATAAGATGTACTCAGAGGAGTGGTTTTCTGGGTGTCTCAGCCCCTCTCACTCTCCTCCTGCTTCCACAGCCTGGATAAAACCGGGGATAGGATAGCTATTGAGGGTGTGGGAACCAGACAAGCTGCATTTGTATCCTGCCAGTGTCACAGACTAGCTTCATGGCCTTAGGCAAGATTCTTAACCTTTCTATACTTCAGCTTCCTTGGCTGCAAAATGGGGGTGATGCTGGTGTCTACCTCAGAGGATGCTGCGGACACTGAAAGGTTTATTACGTGTACTGTGCTTTAAAGTGACAGTCGACAACACAAGCACCCCAGCACTGTGAGCTGCCTGCCTTTATCAGTCATGCTAATGTCATTCCAAATGGCCCAAATCCATTGCCCTCCCTTTTTATTCAGAGGATACTGGGTCCTTTCACCCTAGTAGGCAAACCAGGCAGCTAGAGGGGAAAAAAATTGGAAATCTCTGAAAAAATGAAAATATTGTCAGGAGGTCCAGAAGAAAATGAGGTGGTTGTACATCGTGGGTGGCTTGTATGGATCACTAGGAACCCAGTAGATCCAGAAACTGGGGCCGTCTCTTGACACTCCTGTTTGATTTCCTACAGAGGGAAGCTCTCGGGAGGAACCGTCTCAGATCAGTGGGACCAGCTCTTTTCTTCACCTCTCCGCTTCCTGCTATTGCCAGTGCAGAATCAGACACCTTAGGACCGGAAGGGACCCTACACCAGCAAGCCAGGGAATGGAAAGGAAGACAGTTCACTAAGGAAGTTTTGTCTTTGAGGAAGAAAATCAACTGTCTGCCTCCCACAGCCAAAGGCAGAGCAGAAAATGGAGCCCCGTGCAGTTGAAGGGAGGAGCAATGATGTTTTCCAGCTGTTCTTTAAATATCCGGTAAGCACTTACACAGTCCTATGCCACTGAGAGCCTCACAGTTCAGGAGAGAGAGGGGCATGGTGAATGGATTGTTTCAACACAGTGTACTAGAGCCGTGTTGTAGGTATTCACAGGGTGTTGGGGAAGCCCAGGGTGAGGGCACCAAACCAGCCTTGGGGGCCTCTGTGGAGAGAGCTTTGGAGAAGTCGGACACTTGAGCTAAGTGTGGAAGGAGGACAAGAAGCAAATCCCAGGAGAGAAAATGGGAAGACCCTTCTCAGAATGTAGGGAATGAACAAGGTCACTGTGGCTAGAGACTGAAGTGCCCAGGATAGTGGAGACCCCAAGGCCAGAGAGACCAGGCACCAGGAGCTTAGGGTCTCGTGTTCAACTTGAGCTTGAATAAAGGGAGCCACCAACAGGTTTTCAGCTGAGGAACCGTGCAATCAGATGTGCAGTCTGGGAGGTTGTTCACGTGGAGGATGGATTGGAGCAGGCAGGCCTGGAGAAAGTCATCCAGTTAGCTGCCTTTCGGGAGGCGTGGTTGCTCTGGTTCCTTGGTGAACCATTGCAATTTCCCGAGACCGAGGGTGCTAGCTTCACAATAACATTCCACATGTGGCCACCAAGCATTCACTCACTGCACTTGCTAACTATTGTAACCATCTGAAAATTTCCCTTCCCCCAAGACCCTCTTTGTACTTCAGGGTGTAGTCCTAGGACGTGGGGCTTAGGCTCAAGTGGTCGAGTCCATCTAACGCCTGGTGATGGGCTTTGCTTTAAAGATAGGCAAGTGATTCAATTCAGGCCACTGAGACCCAAGGAAACATTTTTCTGGGGGCTTTAGAAGGTACAATGTGCAGATCTCAGGCCTGGGGCTGCTGGAGCTGTTTTCTATCCTGAGAGAGGGCAATCCCAGGACAATATGGGGTAGATAGCAGAAAATGTCAGAAACAAGGACCCAAGGCCCAGAAGATGGGATGAAACAAGACCAAAGTAGGATCTTCCCTCCTTGCAGCACAACCCTCTGTACTTCTCAGTCACATGAACCAACATACTCCTTTGTTTTATAAAGCTTGTTTTCTTGCTCTCAAAAACTCAGGGACAATAACGTCTCCACCTCCAGTACATGACCTTAACTGACCATTTCTAAACATGTAAAAAAAAACTACTAGATTTTTCTGACACCATTCTAGAAAACTTTAAAAATCGTTTTAAGCTAAAACTATTCTTCTAAGCTCTGCTTGGTAAGACTTGTCTCTGAGATCCGCGTCTTTTCTGGGTCCCGCTAGAGCAGTGGTGCGCTGCCACCTGCTGGTCATAAGGCAGAAGTGCCCTAGAAAGCAGATGGAGAGCGTAAACTAGGAAAAGGCCTTTAGATCTGCGCCGTGGGAACAGAATTAAGGGGAAATTCATGCTCAGCTAATGTATGTTTTTGAGCTTTTTGAATATTGATTGGAATATTTTATTCTTATAATCAGAAAATATAGGGTTTTTTAAAAAAAGAAAATATAGAGATTTTACTTTGGGGAATATAGTTTTTCATATCTTGTGACATATATTATACTTAGCTACTTTCATCAATTACCTGCAGTTTCCTTGAAAAATAACTTCAACCACCACCACCACAAAGGTCTTCTCCCTCCTCCTCCCTTTTTCTCCCTTTCTAGAGCAGCAAGAAAGGCCACTTCTGCTTTACTTCCTTTTCCAGCACAGCCAGCCCGTTTCTTACCTGTTAGATCTTCTATAGAAGAGCACAGTCCAGTGTCTCTGAATTCAGGAAACACTTATCAAGCTCTGCAAATATTCTCCTTAGAGTCTCTCTCCAGGCTTGATGCAAGGGACCGCAGCAGATGCCCTCCCACCAACCCTGGGGGAGATGGAATTTAACAGCTTCTCACTCTAAAAATTCCTTGCCTTTCCCCTTAACGATATTAAGAGTTATTTGCGATGTTCTTGATAAAACTTTGAAATTTCTGCACAGTGGACGCCTTGGAATTTAGTATCCGTTGTATACTTGCCTAAAACAAAATCAGAATAGTGAGAATCCCGCGATAGATGAATGCTGTGACAAATTCCCGGTTAGCCCGGGTATTTGAGGAGTAGCAGCAGCCTCAGTTCACCAGCAGGGGGCGCCCAAACCTGCCTTACCGCCTGCGCTCCACCGAGGCCGGTGCCCTCCTTCACCTTCTCCTGGCCAAATGCTCCCTCCCCTGCGAACTCCACTTCGGCCTGCTGGTGTTGACTTAGATGTTACCTACGCTTTGGCTCCTGTCCCAGGTAAGCCCGGAAACTCACCGAGGCCTGACATCTGTGCAGCTCCTGCTGGCCCCTCAACCTCCGATCTTTCCCTGTCTTGCCCCATCCCCAAGCCCTCATCCCGGGCGGGGGCGGCTTAGCTGGGCGCCTCTCTTGAGGATTCCCACGGCCTATTCTGCTCTGCACCAGAACACCTCATAAGACCACCCTCCCCCGCCCCCTGAACCAGGCTTGTAGCTTATTCAGCTGCCACGTGGAACCTGAGGTCTCGCGGTGGAGTGTCTGGCGCTGAGGCTTCTGAGGCCCACCCAGCCTCAGGAAGGCGCCCAGGCAGCTCTCCCTCAGATGTCTAGGCAGCCATGTTGTGTGATGTCACCTTCACTAGGCTCTGGGCATGGAGAGCTCAGTGTCATGGGCAGGCCCCTCTTCCCTGTTCTGTGTGGTCAGAATGTCCTTTCCCATTTCGTCCACCTCCCATCTTTCAGAAATCAGCCTTAATAGCCTTCTCTGACACTAGGTACACTTACCTGTATTGGATGTGTGACACCTTCACCCTCCTCCTGAATCTCCCCTGGTCCAGCCTCCTTTGGCATCTGCCTCCCGACCCCCATACCGGTCTCTGCTGAGCTGGCCTCATCAGGGCACTTTGAATCCCTTTGCCCATGGGATTTGGAGTAAAGTGTACCTGAGCTCAAAACCCGAATTCTCTGCCTGCTTGTGCTGTGTGACTTTGGCCAAGTTACTGAACCTCTCTGAACTTCTGCCACCTCTTTGCAAAATGGGGTTGATAACAGTATCTGCCCCATAGGATTGCTGTGAGGCTCAAATGAGATCAAGAGAGCACATAAATCGCTGAAAAAGTGCCACAGAGGCAGCTCTTATTAACTGCAAACACCCAAGGCCACTCACCACATTACTCTCATCTGGGTAGGAGTTGCATTTGAAGATCGGAGCCAATTTCCTCAGTTTTATGTTCCCAGCACCTCAAAAGGTGTTTGATGCATAGTGAGGGACTCACGTTGTGTGCTGACGAAATACTTGATAGCACTATGTCCTCCATCCAGAGGTTGTGTTTCCTGCAGATAAAAATGATGTTTTTTCATAGTATGGCTTTTTCTATTTTGGTGAACTACATGTAACATAAACGTTATCATTTTAACAGTTTTGAACTATGCAGTGCAGTGGCATTAAGTACCTTCACATTGTTGTGTGACCACATGGCATCTTGTAAATGTCCCCAGCAGCCAGCACAGGACCCGGATTAGAAGTCTGTAGCAATTGAGCGGGTGTGACTAAGGAGGCCTGCACAGAGCCAGGCTGCACCAGCCAGGGACCCCCAGCACAGAGGGCAGCACACTCCGGGACAGCAGGGCCCCGTGAGCGTGAAATAAGCCACCAGCAGAAGCTGGACACTGGCAGGGAAGCCGGACATATTGTTTGGGGCCACACAAAGCTTTTCTTTTTTTTAAGTTGTTTTAAAATAAGCTGCTTTAAATAGATTACACTCTCTGTACACAGCTATGATTTAATAAAAAATAAATAAAAAGAAAAGAAAAAATAAATAGATTGCACTCTCACACAAAAATCTTTTCTTTTGAGAGCTAAAACGCTGTGGCAACTTTGGACCCACACACCCCTTTGGGTGGGGTGTTTGCTGTCCGGGCTGCGGCTTTTACACCCTGTGGGTCCCTCAGGCATTTGAGTTTTAAGACCCCTGCATTAGAATCAGGTGAATTGGGCTTGAAACCCCTTCCTCAGCTGCTGGCTGAGAGCCCAGGGAGACCAGTCAGCCCTATAAGCCTCCGCGTGCTCATCTGCAGACTGGGAACTGTGACAGCTCTTTCCTGTAGACAGTGTTAGGAAGTCACGGGTATAGAAGTGCGTGAGAAGACGTCACGACATGTTACGTCCAGGCCTGCCACCTGCAGTCTCTGTGCCTACTGAGGAAGTGTGGATTCCCCTGCCAATGGCAATCTCTGGGTTTTCATATCTTCAAAATCTAGGAAGAACCAGCAACTGGAAAAGCCAGGGTACTAGGGCACCTTCTGGTCACCACGGGCAGCTCCCCAGGGACCCTCATCCGCCGTCGGTCACCTCTGGGCTTTCAGCAAGGCCCTGCCTGGGGGTGGTGTGGTTGAGAACAAGGTCAAGGTGACAGGCCTGCTCTCTGCACCCTTCCATCACGCACAGGGGCCCCACCTGAAGCAGCTCCTAGGCTGGGCGCTGGCCTCAGCACCACCAGCTCCTCTGCCCTCGATTTCTTCCTCTCCCTTCCCCTGCCCAGGCTTGGCTTTTTTTTGTGGTACCTTTTTAGCCTCTGTTGTTAATGCCATCCTTTCAAAAGCTAAAGGAAATGAGGGCTCTTTTCCTTTAAGTCCTTAAAAAAAACCCTTTCTCACAATTTGGCTCAAAGCCCAGGCCTACTGTATTTCCCTAGTAGCATCTTGATACTGAAAAAATTCAAGACGAGACCTAAACAGACAAAGTAAGTCAGGTGATTCGGTTTTGAAATAAAACAAGTTTGTATAGTAACTGGTTCCAGATTGCCTTACGGCCTCGCTTGGCAGGTAGATTTATTCCTGGTAGTGTACCAGATGTCACACTTGCTCTTCTAAGACATTTGCTTTTATCTCCAGCAGTTCCTGATGGAATAGATACAAAGAAAAGACTAGACCCTTGTTTAAGCAGGGACTAGCGTGTTTGCATCGTGACACCAGAGAAGATCTGATCATCTGAGAGCCCCAATCTAGGGCTTAACAGCTTTAAAAAATCAAACATGTTAAAACTAAACAAGACGATAGGAAACAAAAGCGCAGAGAGGCAGTGGCGCGGTTTGTAGCCTTTTGTGTGAGAGCTAATGTGTCCGCGGAACAAGAACCAACAGCCACCTAAAACAAGATGTGTGGGGGTTGGCTTTTCCAGAAGAAAACAAAGCCTCCAGAAATTGAATACTAGTTTCATAGAAAAAGCAGGGTCACTTGACAACATTTCATTGTGACAGCGAACCCAGAAACTCCCGTGAGACTCATTTTTGCTGGGAATGGCAGCCTTCTCCTGAGCCCGGGGCCTTAGCAGCATCCTGGGTGGGCTTCCCATCGTCTCTCCCCCTCCAATCTGCTCGGCAGTCCTGGGGAGACGATCTGGCTTAGCACATGTGAACACTTTGGCGGGTCACACAAACCCACTACCGATGGGGTTGCACAAACCGGCTCAGACCTCAGAAACGTAGCAGCGCTGATCCACGGACCTTCCCTCCACACCTGTCATTATCAGGAATCAGCTCCCACCTCCTCATCTCAGCGTCCCCCAACTCAGAATCCTGAGAGAAGCTGTTTGCTCTAGCTGGGGTCACATGTGCCAGGTGGGAACGACTCACAAAAGCACGGTCAGAGAGGCTGATGCTGAAATTGGAGGGTGAGCAAAGGAGTGGGTCAGCCACTGGCCAGAGACCCCAGGAGGATCGGCCACTTTATATGAGTCACCCCAGGGCTGGGGACTGTTCTGTGGCGACTTACTCCCAGGAGAGAAGCATGATTTACAGGGAGCCCATGGCAAACTTAGGGGCTTGGTTGGGAGGGAGAAGAGGGTGTTTATTAGTTTTGTGTGCCCACAAATTGCCACAAACTTAGTGGCTTAAAACAATACAACGTATCATCTGACAGTTCTGTAGGTGAGACATCAGCACAGGTCTCACAGGACTAAGATCAAGGCATCAGCAGGGTTCCTTTCCAGAGGCTTGAGGCAACAGTGTTTCCATACCTTTTTTAGTTTCTGAGGCCACCAGCATTTCTTTGCTCGTGGCACCTTCCTTAAAAGCCAACAACGTTGCATTTCTCTGGCCCATCACTACTCTCACTGAGCACAGATGCGAAAGGAACTCCACTTCCAAGGACTCACATGATCGGGCCCACTGGGATGATCAGGACGACCTCCTCATCTCACAGTCCTCAACTTTAATCTTCCGCAAAGCCCCTTGTTATAAGTTGAAATATGTCTCCCAATACTTCGTAGGTGGAAGTCCTAACCCCAAAATGGGACTTTTATTTGGAAGTAGAGTTGTTTCAAAGGTAACTAGTTATATGGAGGTGAGATCTTAGGGTGACCCTAATCCAGATTGCCTAGTGTCTTTATAAAAAGGGGTCATTGGAGACATGCACAGGGGGCAGGTACTGTGAGGACAGCTAGCCACGAGTGAGTGAGGGAGGCGGGGAATAGGTCTGTACTCACAGCACCCTGAAGGAACCGGTCCTCCCGATGCCTGGATTTCCAGCCTCCAGTAGTCTGAGACAAAAAATTGATATTGTCTATTAGTTACAGCAGTCTCATAACTAATAGATCTCTTTTGCCACGTAAAGTGACATATGCACAGGTTCTGGGGATGAGCACGTGGGTGTCTCAGGGCAGGGAGGGCATCATTCTGCCTCCCACAAGGTTGGACAGCACGTCCTGGCCAAATGTTTTCCACTTGACTTTGGGGACTGCTCAGTTGTCCCTGTGCCATACAAGATGTCAGCCATAGACTACAGGCCTGCCAGCTGGCCAGGGCTAAGAAACAATTGGTGTTTGCATGGAACCAGTTCCAGCCTCACTGGTTTCGTATAGTACAGTGAAAGATGCTGGTATTTTTTGCCATTTTTGAGGGGAAAAGGTTGCTCATGTAGAATCCAGTGAACTGGACATTGCTAGCTACACTTGTACAACAAATAAAAACATGTTCTGGCTCGGTGCCTGTGGCTCAACAGGCTAAGGTGCCAGCCACGCACACCTGAGCTGGTGGGTTCAAATCCAGCCCGGGCTCGCCAAACAACAATGATGGCTGCAACCAAAAAATGGCTGGGCGTTGTGGTGGGCGCCTGTAGTCCCAGCTACTTGGGAGGTGGAGACAGGAGAATCGCTTGAGCCCAGGAGTTGGAGGTTGCTGTGAGCTGTGATGTCACGGTACTCTATCCAGAGTGACAGCTTGAAGCTCTGTCTCAAAAAAAAATGTTCTGTGTTACCCTTCAATTTGAGTTTGCCGTAAGTGACTGTCCCTACACTACAGTGAGCAAGCATTGCTCACCACTGTATACACCAGCTCCCTCACCTTTATGGGGTCCTGGCAGAGCAGGGCAAGGACAGTTGTCCCCTGCAGGTTGCCAGGGCTGCCTGCTGGTGTAGGCCACATGCTGGAGGGCAGAAAGTGAAGTAATAGTTGGTGAGAAGTGAAAAACTGCAGAGAAAAGTAAATCTGTGACTGATAACAAAATCACAGCTTCGTTCTTACTACAAAGCATATCCGCCTTGTTCCATGTCCTGGCCATGCACTTATCCTCTTCGATTTGGACCATGCGACACTCTCCCAGACGGCTCCTTCATCTCAATCTATTTCCTCCTGCTTTTCATCCTCTAGCTTTTTTTTATAATCAGGAAAATGCATAGTCAGGCTGAGGCACAGACCTGGCAGTGTTGTTGACACTGAGTCAACACCCTATTGAGTCCAAGCTTCTAACTGTGGCATATGAAAATGCCACGGTGGGCCCAGCCTGCTTTTCCAATCTCATCATTCACTGCGCTACACACCCAACAATCAATTCCAGTTTAGCCTAAAGTTTGGGTCGTGAGCACTAGAATTAGCACCAACTCAGGTGCTCATACAAACTCGCAGGCCTGCTGCCTCAGTCACTCCGTGCACCCTGCACCGGGTCCCCCCCCCACATACTGTGCTCTTTTCCTTCTGTCTCACCTGCAGTTTCCTTCCTGCCCACTTCTTTGTTCCTACAGCATCTTTTCCTTCTCCTACACCAAATAAATCGCTCCTCTACCTCTCTTTGCTTAGCATTTAATCCAGATCCTCATAAGACAGTTTTGTTTACAGGTATTTGCTACAGATCTGTCTTTCCTACTGAGTTCTGGATTCCTCCTGTTTCCCTTCCACCTAGGAGGTGAAATGTGCTTACAGCTCAAGGATAACAATTATGAAGGCCTACCTTGGCTGTGTATCTGTGTCCTCTTTTTCTTTGCACTTGACCTATTTTAATTTATAGTTCCCTTGCCCTGAGTTTTAAAAACCTGCATTTGGATGTTTTTATTTTATATGTTTCTGCCATAAACTGCCTTAGATCCTTTCTGAAACAGGTGAGAGAGAGATAAATTATTCATCTTAGTATTTCCACCAACCTGGACAGCGACGGGCAGCTGGAAAATACTCAACAACTATTTGTTAAGTTTAATCAAAGGAATAAAGGATTCTATGTCAGCTATTTTACTCATTGCTTAGAGATTTTTTGCTGATTTTTGGCTCACAGCATTCAAGAGCTAAAACGGCTGGAAGGATAGCTGATGAATAACTGGATATTTCTGCACAACATTCACTCGATCCCAACAACCCAATTATTGCTGTTTTCTGCCTTGATTCTAGTGCAACCCATTTTAGAAACTCAGAGTGCTCATCAATTTTGTAATCTGTAATTAATCTTAGAGGATGGTGAATAGGCAGTTGGGAAATAAGGATAATGTGTCTTCACGAACACAGAGGCGTTGAAGTGGGATTGCACGAGGATGGAGCTAAGGATGGACACAGGATGCTGAGAAGGGGATCTTGAAGACAGGGAGGCACAGGGGAAGTGCCAAGAGCAGCACTGCACGGCAGGTGCAAGATTCTGTTTTCCAGAGACAGACCATGGTCACGCCCCCTGTGCTTCTGGAATAACAGGTGCACTCAGACACATAAAGACATCAACCTCAAATCTCTGCATACTGAAACTAAAGAGATAAGAGGAAAATCTTAAGAACAGAAAATCATCTTTTTTTTATACTCATTTTTCTTCAATTTACAACTAATGTTTCCTTAAGAAAAGCCATCTTTTCCATCCCTGTGTATTTTGTATGAAGAAATAACAGCAGCCCCCACGTCTTTTTAAATTGGAGATTTTTTCCCCCTAGGAAACACACGAGCATGTGTGGTCTTGACTTTCCGTTGTCACCTCAACTTTCTAAACAAGTTCCTCACGCTTCCAGTTAGCTATTTTCAAAGCACCATTCAATTGGAATTTTTTTCCTCTTTGAAGAAACATAAAAGTATGCTAACCTATTGATTGTTACTCACAACCAAATACATGTAAAACCACGTGTCCAATTTAAATTTGCTGCAGACGTCTTTGTTTCAATCAAAAACATCAATTCGATGTGTTGACTTTAATCACAGTGTTCTTCAAGAAAATCCAGAGAATCAGAGAGAATTCTTTGAGCAACATAGAAGAAAGGTGTTAATATTAAATAGATTAAAATGGAAAGTTGGTGGGAATGAACTGTATCACGTCGCTACCATGTGAAAGCTGTATCCCATGAGATGGAAATCCTCGTCCATTAAAATGAAGGATGACTCTTTCCCCCAAAATGACTCGAACAGAGAAACTGAGAGTGAAGGTTTGGGATGGACGATTTTTGTTGTTTTTGTTGTTGTCTCGGTCCAGTGGGCTACTTGTACTGGCTGCAAGTCTGGTCTGGAGCTCACAGGATTATGTTAATGACAGGGCAGTCCCCTCATGGAGGCAAGGAGAGCTGATTAACTTGTGATTGGAGGATAAAGTGGACAAATGAGTCAGATGCACGCTAGC
Organism: Arctocebus calabarensis; assembly: GCA_963573935.1. Lineage (NCBI taxonomy): Eukaryota > Metazoa > Chordata > Mammalia > Primates > Lorisidae > Arctocebus > Arctocebus calabarensis. The sequence goes on from CAUYON010092167.1 coordinate 11,022, forward strand.
CCCTGTATCTGTGGCAGGGGCCTCCTGCCCAACTGCAGCTGAGCCAAGAGTCAGGCAAGTCTCCAGTTTGTCACCCCAGCCCCAGCTGATGGCACCCATACCCTCAGCTTGTAAGCCTAGTTTTCCCGCGTTCCGAGCCCGTGAATCACACCACTTAGGGAAACCTAAGCTCAGAGAGACCCAGTGCTTGGTGTGAGATTAGTCTAGTTTCTGTAAGCCTTGGAAGGGGCTTAGGGGGCGTCTGGAAGCCTCTCCACACCCCTCAGGCTGTCCAAGCCTTCCCCAAACTTTCTGTCCTCTTCCAATTTCTGACATAACTATGTCTATTTCCTCTGTCACATTTCAGTTTTCCAGCCCCTATAAAGAAAGTCCGGACACCTTGTCACACACACTGTGGCCAACTCCATCCTAGAACCTGCACCGTCACTTATTATGAAACACACACCTAGTCCTCCACCCCAGGTTCCTGCTGGGGCCTGCCGGTTCATCCCCCCTCCAGTCCTGGTCTCAATAGCCTTTCTGTGCTACCTCAGGCCTTGCCACTACCGCTGTGATGTCAAAATCATAACAGTAACACAAGCTTCTGTTTCTGCTGCCGTTTGCTATACCCCAGGCAATATGCTAAGAACTTAACATACATGATTTCAGATCTTTCTCACAACAGCAGGAGAAGATAGATACACTGTCCGAATTTTGCAGACAAGTAATCAAAGTAGTGAAGTAGCTTACTTACCAGAGCAAAACTCACTCTGGGAGGCCAAGGCAGGAGGATTGCTTGAGGTCAGGAGTTCGAGACCAGACTGAGCCAGAGCGAGACCCAATCTCTAAAAATAGCCAGGCATTGTGACAGGTGCAAGTAGTCTCAGGTATTTGGGAGGCTGAGGAAAGAGGATCTCTTGAGCCCAAGAGTTTGAGGTTGCCGTAAAATATCACGCCATGGCACTCTACTGAAGATGATAAAGTGAGACTCTGTCTCGAAAAAAGAAAAAGCAGAAAAACTCTTGAGTGCTATTGCCAGGATTCAAACCTAAGACCAAAGGAGGCCAAAATCAAAGTTCCTAGTTGTTCCTTACAATGAAGTGGAAGCAAAGGGATTGTAGAAATAACCTAGAATCTCAAAGGTGTTTTATTGAACTTGGTCGGTTTATTGGCCGTGTCATTTTAACCGTTCCAAACGCCTTCAGTCCTGCCTCTTTCTCCACCCACTGAGAGAGAGCCCTGGTCTGCGCAATTTTCATTCAGCCTCCTGCATGAGCAACCTGACAGTGTCTTGCTGCCCCGTGACTTCTCAGGTGTCACACCATGGGACACCATGGCATAACATTTCCACATGGGCGGCTCAAAATACAGAGAGGTCAACCCCAGGGGCCACTCTTGACCAGCAGCAGATAGGGGTTGATAAAATAAATGTTTCCTTCCATCCTCGCCATGGACCACACTCTGGAACACTTTTCGTATGGCTCCTCAGAAAGTGCCACTGCCTGCACCAAGCTCTATTTGCTCTTGTCTGTAGCCAACCCAACAACATATCATTATATTTGCTTTCCTTCCTTCTTTCACTCTTGCTTATCCCCTCATTCCTGCCTCCTGAGACTACATCAAGAGTGTAACTTCTGGCTCAGCGCCTGTCGCTCAGTGGAAGCCTGTTTTTGGGAAAGTCCAGGCAGGTGAAGAGAGAAATGCCCATTTCTTAAGAGCGCTGGTTCACCCTTCACATACTGTTCTCTACTAGTGACCATGTTTTCTCTCTGGTTCTGTTCAGTATTTTTCATCCTGGAGACATAACGGGACCCCAGGCCTCACTCCTTTTTCTAAAGTCGCTACCATTTGAAGTGTGCTGAGGAGATCTGATTGTGGGACAGCGGATGACCAACATCTCTGCATCAAAGGCCTTATAAGGGCAGGGCTTTCACAAGGCAGATGAAGATGTGACTTTAAATAGACAACAAAAGCTTTTTCTGCTACAACAATAGAATTATTATTTGGGGGAAGAAGGCTCTCTCAGAGCTGACAGAGCACACAAAAATTGTGGCTCCTCACCTAAATGCAGGCATTGGGACTGGGGCTCTGAGCCTGTCCCTAACCTGCTCCCACCAGGCTTCTGGGCATTTCTCTCCCTACAGCAGGCACTGGGCCAGGCTCTTTGTTTCCTTAAACCTTTGTTACTTTTAATCAACATAGCTGGGAGCTGTTTCTTCTCACCCATACACTCTCAATAGGGAAGTCAGTGCCATCACTTTCAGCCTGAAGTTGTGTCTAGGGAAATCAGGAACATGAAACAGGGGAGGAGAATGTCCCGTGCGCCATACTTTGCACCCCGCCTCGGCAGCTGAGGTGTGCACACCCAGCGTTCCCGAGGGCCCTACTTGAATTCTTTCTGCCTATTTGAGCACAGGCAAAGCCAAGGAGTGTGCCAGCCTCTTTCCCAGCCTTGAAATGAGATGCATTTTTTCAGATGTTTATTTAGTATTTCATGTGAAGCCATTCTGCTAAAAATAGGCTTTTTGTTTTTGTTTTAATTGAGACAGGGTCTGCCTCTGTCACCTAGGCTAGAGAGCAGTAGCATCATCATTGTGCACCACAACCTCAAACTCCTGGGCTCAAGCAATCCTCTTGCATCAGCCTCTCAAGTAGGTGGAACTACAAGTGTGTACCACTATGCCCAATGAACTTTTCTATTTTTTAATAGTGACAGGGTCTCACTCTTGCTCAGGCTGGTCTTGAACTCCTGAGCTCAAGAAATCCATATGCCGGGCGGCTCCTGTGGCTCAGCGAGTAGGGCGCCGGCCCCATATACCGAAGGTGGCGGGTTCAAGCCCGGCCTCGGCAAACTGCAAAACAAAAAAATAGCCGGGCGCCGTGGCGGGCGCCTGTAGTCCCAGCTACTAGGGAGGCTGAGGCAAGAGAATCGCTTAAGCCCAAGAGCTGGAGGTTGCTGTGAGCAGTGTGACGCCACGGCACTCTACCC
>CAUYON010092168.1:0-16819 GCA_963573935.1 Arctocebus calabarensis
AAGAAAGAAAGAGAGAGAGAGAGAGAGAGAGAGAGAGAGAGAGAGAGAGAGAGAGAGAGAAAGAAAGAAAGAAAGAAAGAAAGAAAGAAAGAAAGAAAGAAAGAAAGAAAGAAAGAAAGAAAGAAAGAAAGAAAGAAAGAAAGAAATTGGTATCTGCAGGGGGCAAGTGCTGGGCCCAAGGCTGCCCAGTGATCCAGGAGTAGGAGCAGGCCTGGGCGACTGGAATGTGGGGATGTATGGGTTGGCCCGGCCTTCCATGCTGCTCCAGTGCTGCCCTCCCCCAACCATAGACCTGCTGCAGAATGCAGACACTGGGTGCCTAAGTGAGCCCACTCAGTACCTACAACCATCCACAGCTGGAACGAGCACAGTCCGAAGCCAGGGAGGCACTGAGTGCACTGCGAAGGTTGCAGAGGCACGTCTCAGAGCTGGAGGAGGAGTCACGCCTCCAGGACGCTGACATGTCAGGTGCCTCACTACAGTCAGAGCTGGCCCACAGCCTGGACAGAGATCAGGGCCAGGATATGGACACTCATGGAGATGCCCCGGTAAGCCCATGGACCACCTACCTCCTCTACATGCCATCAGGAAGGATGCAGGCGCTGCCTCCCACCTTCCCTCCTTTCCCCACAAGATTACACTGACTGGCTCGGCACCTGTATCACAGTGGTTACAGAGCTAGCCACATACACTGAGGCTGGCAGGTTTGAACCCAGCCCGGGGCCAGCTAGAACAATAGCAACTGCAACAAAAAATAGCCAGGCGTTGTGGTGGGTGCCTATAGTCCCAGCTACTTGGGAAGCTGAGGCAAGAGAACCGCTTAAGCCCAGGAGTTGGAGGTTGCTGTGAGCTATAACACCATGGCATACTGAGGGTGACATAATGAGACTTGTCTCTCTCTCTCTCTCTCAAAAAACAAAACAAAACAAAACAAACCAGATTGCACTGACTTATTCCTTTGGCCACAGACCACCCTGTCCCCAGAGACCCAAGAAAAGTCCAGCTGCCAGCCCTCATCCCAGGAGGACAGCTTAGAGCCCCCCAAGAAGCAAGCATCTCTGAGCCCAGCAGAGATATTGGAGGAGAAGGAGGCAGAAGTGGCCAGGCTGCAGGATGAGGTGGGCGAAGGAGCACAGCAGGACCCTCCTAGCTGTCAGTTTCTCTTTCCCATATCCACCTCCCAGCATTTGCCCACTAAGCCCCCTAAACCTGGTTTGCCCTTCATCTCATCAATCTTGCCATCATGTTTCAAAGCCAGTCTATATGCCACCTCCTCCAGGAAGATTTCCTGGACCACACTCCCTCCCCTTAGTACCACTGTGGATGCTTCAGGCTTATACCATCCCTTCTAGCCTTCTCCCTCACCCACTCTGCAATAGCCTGGTGGACTCAGGATCACAGGGCCACTGTTAGCTTGGGGCGTTTGTTGAGTAGGCAGGGGAGGGCTGGAGGAGAGCCAGAGCCCAGGCTGCTGGAAGAAGGGGCTGGAAGGCCACGAGGCCTTGCTGTTCCCTCTGTACACAGATTGCGCTGCAGCGGGCAGAATTGCAGTCCCTACAGGAGGAGCTGCAGAGGCAGAAGGAGCTGCGAGCGCAGGACGACCCGGAAAAGGCTCTGAACGGCGCCCTCTCGGATCGGGACGAGGCCGTGAACAAGTGAGCCTTCCATCACTCATTACCCACCACCCACCATCGTCCTAGTGAGGCTTCTGGCCCCCACGGCATTCTGGAGCATCTGGGATGCCAATTCCCTCCACTCGTAAATACGGGTTATGACTATCCCCACTCAAATCCAGGGACCCGCTCTTCCCGCCCATAGGGCCCTGGCACTTTCCCTGGAGCTCAGCCGCATATCGCTGGAGCGCGACTCCCTGTCCCGGGAGCTGATGCGCGCCATCCGCCAGAAGGTGGCGCTTACGCAGGAGCTGGAGGCCTGGCAGGTCAGGCGGGGCGGAGGTGGGACCGAGGCGGGGCGGAGGCGGGGCCTGCGTACTGACTCGCCCCTCCGCCGGCCTCCCACAGGACGACATGCAGGAGGTGATCCGGCAGCAGCTGCGCTCGCAACGCCAGAAAGAGCTCAGCGCCGCTGCATCGTCGACCCCCCGCCACACTGCACCACGATTCTCGCTACGCCTGAGTCCTGGGCCTGCTGGCACCTTCCTCAGCAACCTCTTCCGAAGGACCTGAGGGCCGGGCCTAGGGGCCTGCCCTTGGCCATTCTGGGGCACGCTTTCCTCCTCTGGGTAATGGAGCAACAGGGCGCAGAGCAGACTGTCTTCCCATCGGGGCTGCTGCAGTCCCTGCCTCAGGAAGCTGGGCAGGAGCTCAGCGTGAGCAAGGGCCAGCTTTAGGGGCCAGAGGCCCCAGTAGGTAGCAGGGGCAAGTGGGGCAGAGCAGTCTATTTTTGGAATCTCTATAGGTCTATCTTTTCTAAGCACTAGGGGTAGGGGTGGGGCTGGGTATTTATGTATCAAAATCAGAGTAATATATAAATCACTACAACAACTTTGGCCTCATTCTTGGCAAGGAAGTACAAGTAAGAAAAACCTGAAATTTTATTATAAAAAATGAAAAGAACACTCTAAACCCTGGGATGTGGGGGTATCAATCGGAGGTCAGAAGGACAGGGAGAAGGCTCGGTAGCCCAGGTTGGTGAAGACATCCACCCGGCAGCTATTGCCTGCAGCTGTCAAGACCTGGAGGCAAGAGAGGCATGACTGACTCTCCCATACCCCCAGGACCCCCACCCCCACCCTAGTCACTGGTAGGCCCACCTTGCATTCAGGCGCTGCTGGCTGCTGGTTGAGGCAGAGGCTGAGCAGCCCTGGGGAGGAGCCAGGCACCTGAGCCTTGAGCTCCCCACTCAGCTGCCATTGGTTGACACAGCAACCCTGGCCTGCTGACAGAATCTGTGGAGGACAAAGGTGGGGGGGTTGGTTCAGGGTTGTAGAGTGAAGCTGGTGAGGGTAGCACAAAAGAGACAGAGGGCCTCACCAGGTCCTGGTAGAATGTGACGTGCTTCTGTGGTGCCCTCATGGGGAAGACAGTAGTGGGTGTGGAGGATCGGAGGTGCCAGAGAGTGAGCGCTGGGCCGCCTCCACACACCTGGGAAGAAAAGCAGGGATCCTCAGCCACCGTGAGCCCACCCACAGCTAATAGCCCCAAAGCTACCACCTCATCACACGTCCTGCCCAGCTCACCATCCAGTCTGAGTCGGTTGCTAAGCAGCCGATCCAGCGCCCATTTTGGGGCCTTGAGCACTCCTGGTAGGGGAGAAGGAGAGGAAGAAGTGAAGACCTAGGGGACACTGAGGAGAGGAGAACAGGTGTGGGTCATGCTCTCACCTCATGCTTATAGACCTCGATCGTCTGGACCTCCTTGGCCATGCGGAGGTCTGTAGGGAAAGAACCATAAGGGGTGCCCCATATGCCCTAGCCTCCCTCACTGCCATATTGCCCTCCAACCAGCTAACCCCTTACCCCAGAGTCGCACAGTCCCATCCTCTCCACCTGACAGCACCTCAGGGCTCCGTTCCCTTAGTGCCAGGCAATGGATGTAATCTGTGTGGCCCCGGAGGGCCCGCTGCAGGGAGAGAGCAATGTCAGAAGACCTAGGAAGAGTGCTTCCCCCTGCCCTGGACCTACCACTGGCTCCAAGGCCCTGCTCACTGTGAAAGTCCCGGTTTCAAGGTCCATAGTATGCAACTGACAGTCTCCTCCAGCCAGGATGAGGGAATTCTCCTGAGGCAGGATAAGACTGGATGTCAGTGTCAAATCAGAACAAAGAGAGGGAGAAGAAGCAAAGTTTGGGCCAAGAACAGACACAAAGGGCACAGACCTTGGGAACCAGCAGCAAAGCATTGATCTCAGGCACTTCCAGGCTGGTCCTGGAGAAGGAAAGGCAGGGTAAGAATCAGTTAAGGGAGTATCTTCAACCCCCATGCCCTCTACTCACCGGCCCTGGCTCACCGGTATGGGGGCTGGCGATGCCACAGTTCCTTACAGCCCTTCATAGAGGAAACACCTGGTGAGCTAAAAGGCTCTCTGGGGCAATGCACCCCAGCCTTCCCCTGCTCCTCTCCTCACCTTCTTGAGGACCTCCACCCAAAGCCAGGCCTTCACTTCCCCATCCCCAGCACTGAGTAGATGTCGTTCAGTGGAGACCATGCTGTAGATGGGACCATCATGAGCTAAAGAGAAATGCAGAACTTGAGTGAGCTTATCCTTCCCTCTCCTCTACCCCAAAGTACCTAAGCCAGACTCAATGGTTACACCTACCTTGGAAGGTGACCACGGGTTTTTTACTTTCTTCTTTGGCTTCTGAGCTCAAAGCAGCAGACAAGCTGAAGAGGAGAGGGGATGGGACCCCAAGAGTCAGAAGCAGGAGACATCACTTCCATGGGGGACAAGAACCACAGCTAGGGTAGTGGAGAGCAGGAGCAGAGGGTACCTGAAGATGGCAATCTGCCCATAATTATTGCCAGCTGCCAGGAACTTCCCACATGGTGAAACGCTCTGGGAGAAGATGGTCATGTGCAGCCGCTGCAGGGCCTGAAACACCTCTGTCTGCAGGGAGAGATGGGGTGAAGCCTGCCCAGGACGTCTGAAACCTCTTCCTATTTCCCCTACTGCAAGCCTGACCTCCCACTGTCCAGGGGTCTTAGTTATCTTTCAAGTAGATCCATCAAGCAGGCACCTGCACATGCAGTTCTAAGAGTGGCTCCAAGAAGAGGATGAGAAGGAAGAGTGGAGGCGTGACACCTTGTGATCTTTGAGCAGGCACCTAACCTCTCCTACTAGCTTCTTCAACTGTCAACCAGAACTCAAAGGAGATTTTATCATGATTAATGAACCAAGTATATAAATAGCATTGCATAGGGCAGCCACAGATAAAGTATTTTAAAAGTGGCACTATTGGCTCGGCGCCTGGCTCAACTGGCTAAAAGCGCCAGCCACGTACACCAGAGCTGGCGGGTTCGAATCCAGTCCGGGCCTGCCAAACAACAATGACTACAACCAAAAAATAGCCAGGCGTTGTAGCGGGCGCCTGTAGTCTCAGCTGCTTGGGAGGCTGAGGCAAGAGAATCGCTAAAGCGCAGGATTTGGAGATTTGGAGGTTGCTGTGAACAGTGATGCCACAGCACTCTACCCAGGGCGAAAGCTTGAGGCTTTGTCTCAAAAAAAAAAAAAGTGGCACTATTAACCAGACACAGAAAAATGTACTGACTTTCAATTCCAATCCCTACCCTCTGACTTTGATGTTAGGCTCCTGAGAAGCTTCTGGGTTACTCTCCTACACCGACGTGAGTCCGAGTTCCATAAGAATACGCAAAACATGGTTCAAGGCACGGGCCGGACATGAACTCCCGAAGTCACCTCGCACCACAGTCGGCTTACCTGGCCCAGCGGCACGGCGAGTGGCACCGCTCGGTCCATCCTGTGAACTACAAGTTCCAGCGTGCTCAGCGCGCGAAAGGACCCCACGAGTCCGGACGTGCCCGCAAACGGCTCCCTTCCACAGCGCTCTACCGCTTGGGCACTGCAGGCTAGCCCAACGAGAAGGCGGCCGCCCGGTACCTCCCCGAGTCCCAGGAGCCGAGGTGAGCGTCGCAAAGCCCTTTAACGCTAAGAAGTGGGACCCACCGCAGCCCGGCTAACCCGGATCCCCTCCCCCTACCTTATCCCACCCCACCCCACCGAATAGATCCGCCTTCCAGCCGCGCGCCGCCCGTCTTCCGCGCCTGCGCGGGAACCCAGCCACTGCGCGTGCCTGAAACCACACCCCCTCTCGGTTGACCACGCCCTCGGAGATTCCGCCCCTGTCGCCCCGAGCCTCCCAGCAGGACCCTGAACCTCAATGATCTTACTGCAGCCCTCGGAACGAGGCCCCCAGGGTCGGGCCCAGTGCCGCTCGCAGGCCACCTTGGGGGTGACTCGGGGCCCAGATGCCAGGTACGTGCGGTACCTGGGTGGGCCTGATTCTGGGGCGCAGGAGCATCTACTGGGGGCTCAGGCTTAGCATGCAGGATGACACGGGCTGGGGCGAATCGGCGGGCCTTAGGCTTGAGCTGAGGCTCACGGTCAAGACTTCCGTTGTAGGCGGCTGACTGGGAGAGGGAGGTGACTTAGGCGTCAGCTGAGACAGGGATAAGCTAGGGACTCCTGGCTGACGCTGCAGGCTGCGGCGGGCAGATCCTCGGGAAGGAGCCAAGAGGGCCAAGATGGCCAAGAGGGTGAAGTGCACCTGACTCTCTTTTTCCCAGCTCCCCTCTCCGAGGAGCTGTGCTTATGAGCACCTAGCGCCGCCTGGAGGAGGAGCAGTGAGTTTGTGGGCAGGGAAGGACTTCCAACAAGATATCTATCATCTCTGATCTCTAACAGGCTGCCTCCCCTCTCAGTTTCCCAGCCTGCTTCTCTCCCCATTCTCTCCAGGGAGCCCCTGCACAAGCAGTTCCTGTCTGAGGAAAACATGGCCACCCACTTCTCTCGACTCAGCCTGCACAATGACCACCCCTACTGCACACCTTCCTTGGCCTTCCCCCCAGCTCTGCCCCCAGTCAGGTAGGCAACCCAAGTTGTTGGGCCTTCTAAAGGGTCTCACCCAATTCTCAGAGCTGACTTCCAGGCCCGGCCTTATTGTGCTATTTTTAGCTTCTAGCTGACCTCTGTGTTGTTTCCCATCTTAGCTCCTTGGAAAGAGCTGGGAACCCAGGAGCCTCCGGACCTGGACCTGGTGGGAGGTCACTCAGCCAGGCCAGCCTCAGCCCTATGCCCTGTACTATCTTCTTCCAGGAGTCCTTGCCCTGAGCTGCTGCTCTGGCGATACCCTGGGAGCCTCATCCCCGAGACCCTCCGGTTGCTCAGGCTGGGGGACACCCCCATGCCCCACTACTCTGCAGCCCCAGCTGGGGATACAGTGGAGCTCTGAGTGCTGGTGGGCAGTGCCTTTCCCACTCTTCATCTTCCCCACAAAAGAAGAGACCAGCGACCCCCACAACGAAGGGATAAGTTGCTTGCCTATTCTCCAGAAGGTCCTGGTATCAAGACCTTCCCCCAACAGAGGACACTGAGCCCAGTAGAGCCTGGGAACAGAAAGAGTGAGAGTATGGGAAGGGAGGCACCCTGTTCCCAGGAGAACTGAATAAAGATTGATGAGCAAAAGAAGGCTTCAGTCTGGAACCTGGGGCCTTTGGGGAGGGTGGGGAGGGCAGAGGCACTGGATTCTGGGGTTTCTCCTCAAGATCTTCCCCGGAAAACGGTTAAGGCCAGCCAGGTCCTGGCAGGCTGGGCTCCAGGCATTGAGAATGTATGAGTCAGAGCCTCACCCCCGCCCCCGCGGCTGACTCACTCCCTCCCTCCAGCTCTGAGGAGTCAAGCTGGGATCATGCCACTCTCCAAACCATTTAAAGTTAAAGATTTCTTTATTAATAAATTCTCCCTACCCTCCAAAATTTCTCCCCCAAATAAATTACTTCTCCCCCCTTCCGGATTAGGGAGGTCTGAATCTTAGGGCCAGCCCTCCTAGAGGGCCAGCCCTCTAGTGTTAAAACAGGTCCCTAAACTAACCCCTTCCCAGCGCTGAGAAACCTGTGGTGGAATTTCAGTACATCTGAGTGGGGCCTAGGGTTGTGTTTGCCCCTCAAGTCAGCCTGGCCCCCAGGCCATCAGGGAAAGGAGATATATCCCCTTGTGCAAATGATGCAGTTCCTTAAACAGTGTCAGCCTGTTCAGTGTAAGCCAGGATGAAGCTCCTTTTCTGTCCTGGAGCCAGAGACAAGGCAATCAGACACCTTGGAAGGCTCCCCTGAACCCTGGGCCCAGGCCTCAGAGGTGATTCACTCACACCCCCCACCCTCCAGCCCCGTGGTTGGAGGAGCTTGGCTCTATGTCTGGGAGGCTTGGGCTGACTCTACAATGAATGAATGAATGGGTGACGCCCCAGCTGTCAGGGGGCGCTCACTGTCACTGGATCAAGGCCACGGCTGGACAGCCCTCTCCACCAGTCTCCTCTATGGGGGCTGCAAGATAAGAGGTAGGGTCATTCAGGAACAGGGTACACGTGGAGGAGTGATGGGGGTAGGCAGTTCAGAAGACACTTACTGGTGAACTTCTCTCTCCTGCGGCACCGTCTCCAGACCAGGAAGCCAGAAAGCAGCCCCAGCACCAGGGCCAGGCTCAGGGCGCCCCCTAGGATGGGCCAAAGTAGCCGGAAGGGGGCAGGCGGTGCGGCAGCACCTGAAAATGGGACTCGAAGTCAGACCTCTCCACTTTCTTGGACTAGCTCCACCCCCTAAAACTGCAGTTCGCCTCCGCCGAGACCCCCACCCCAATCAGAGCCCCTTTTCCACTCCCGCCTCCCTCCGCATTAACTTTTCGGATCCGAAGCCCTGGGTCCCTCTCTGCATCACAACCCCTCTCCTTCGGGCTAAGGACCACTCGCCACTGACCCTGCCCCCACTCACAGCCCAGGCAGAAATCGCTGTGTGGTCGAGCTGGGCACGAAGCACAATCCATGCACTTGTCCAGGTCCGCGCTCCAGGAGCTGCCGCTAGAGCAGGGGGCGGTGCCTGGGGAGGGGGCCACTGGTCAGAAGCTGGGGGCGGGCCATGCTATTCTGGGGTCTGAGGTCAGGGTCCGCCAGCTCGAATAACGTGAGTCACCGGCATCCTCCCCCCCGCATTCCTCACAGGTGACCGCACGACCCGACCGGGACACGGCAGTGCGGGGCGGGAGGTATACCGCGAGACAGTGGGGGGGGGGGAGGTTAGGTCTTCACGATCCCCCTGCCGCCGGCGGGTGACTCACTCCTGGGCACAGGGCCCGACCCCGGTCCCTCCCCCCCGCATAGCTGGGTACTGAAGTCACCGGATGGAAGGGGGCACCCCACACGGTATAGAGGGCACAGACTTGTGCCTCTCGACACCCACGGCCCCCCCAGAACTCTTCCATCACTGGGGCTGGTTAGACCCCATATTGACCAGGCTGGGGGCGTGCCCTCTTATCAAACTAAACATCCCGCCCTCAAACTTACTTTCTCCATTTCTAGTTCGGACTTTCGGAGCCAAAGACCCCACCCCACTCCAATTGGACAGTCAGAGAAACTGAGTCTCGAACTGCAGAAGAAGCTTGAAGCCGGATGGGATGTTCCCCAGCGCGAAGCGCGGTGCCTGAGACACCTGACCCCTGATCCCTATGTACCCCAAGTTCAGCCCTGTTCTCCAGGCACCTAATCTCGGCTCCTGATGCCCAACCAGGGTTCCTCGGCCCCCGCTCCCCCCTACCTGGAGCTTGCTCCCCGGCCGCTGCGCGCAGCAGTGCCAGCGCTAGCCCCAGCACCAGGATCCGCAACATCGGTGGCAGAGAGCCGCAAGCCATGGTAAGCGTCCCGCGGCCGCAGCCGTCTGCGGCTGCCGCCGGCCGGCGAGGACCCAAAGCAGTGCCCCAGCCCCCGCCCCCGCCTTCCGGGGCGGAGCTCTCTGCTCTGCCCCTCCTGCTGGCAGCTCTAGGACGTCCCACTCCGCCTGGACCGCTACGTTCAGTCATTCGTTCAACAAACAGGGCTCAGTCTCTCCAGCCACCAGGATTTGCAGGGACGAAGGCCCGGCCTTGCCGCCTTCAAGGGGAATCAGACACGAATAATCCATGCAGTGATAAATGCAGCTTTCATAAGAGCCCCGCAGATAAAACAACACAAAATAATGAGACCGTTAATTTATACCCCAGGTCGTAGTTTAGGGCTTGTTGTCTCCATTTTGCAGAGTAGGAAACTGAGGTTCGAGATTAGGTGAGTTCCCAATGTTACCCCACTAGTAGATGGAGCTGAGACTCCAGCTCGGTTCGACTTCACCCCCCGAGTGTTCACCCTCTGTGGGTCGGCAGGTCAGCCAACCGGAATCCCCGTATCCTACCCGATCCATGCGCACTGGCCTTAGACTTGAGCACCCCCCTCTGACCAGGCTGGGATTTGCACGCTCGCTGCGGTCCGGGACAGGGTCTCTGCCCCTCCCCGGGGGCGGTGGTCCAGTGACGTCACCGCCTCTTTAAGACCCCGGCCTCCGCCCTTATCCCCATTTTTGTCCTAGGAATTTCCCTAGTCTCCTCCGCAGGTGAGTCTTGGGGAAGTGTGCGGGTTGGGGAGAGACGCCCGGCGGAGCCGGGTGCAGGTCGTGGAGGCGTGAGGTGGGGTGCATGCACGCAGGTCGTCGAGTCCCTGAGCCCTGGGCTGCTCAGAAACTACCGGATTAATCGATTCTTTCGGCAGCCCAGGAAGGGTTAAACGCTCCTCCCTCTCCCCCGGGACAAAGGCACCGAAACCTCGGGCGCCCCTCCCCCACCTGCATTGCTTCTCAGGGGCGGGTATCCGCTCCTCCTCACCTGCTGAGTGGACCCTGCGGTCCGCGCCGCCATTAAATCCCTCCTGGGTGCGCGGCTGGGATGGTCGAGGGGACAGGGGCGCCCTCGAACAGAATCGAACCTTCAGAGTGTAGAAAAGGAAGGGGGCAAGGGCAGAGGTGCACTCAGAGGAGAGGTCTCGGGCGCCTGAGTTGGCGTGGCCCAGGCCCTAACTCGGCCGGAGGCCTGGTGGACGGACCTGGACCCTGGGGCGCGCCTCGGCCGGTCTCCCGATGTCATGAGCTCGGCCCAGACCTGCGCTGGCTGCTAAGAGAAGTGAATCGGAAGTCTGCCTTTGGGCCGCGCTGCCAAGGCCGGCGCTAAGTTTAAGTCTGGCGCAAAGTTTAAGTCTAAGCCGCGCCCTGGAAGAACTTTGGGCCAAGGGGAACCAAAGCAGAGCTGATTCCCGCGGCGACCTCCGACATCCAAAGGGTCGTGAGGGGACACAGGTGCAGGCTAGAGTTGCGGTGGAGGAACTGGGTCACGGCACTCTCTAAGGGTTTTATGTCATTTGAGGAAGTTTGAGAGGATCCTACAGTGACATTTTGGTCTAGTATACACAGGAAAATGTCCTCAACCGTGAGAGTATGCTCTTTGGTCCCTAGGGGAAGTTGGAGAGGTGAGACCCATGGAGTTAGCTTAGAGAAGGAACTGCATTTGGGTGGGAGGATTAATGTTTTCCCATCTCTTTTGCCCCTTCAGGGCTTGGCTTGGGCTGGGCCTGACAGGCCACCTGATGCAGGAGCTTAGATAATTTCCAGGCTCAGGAAGGAGGTGGCTCCTTGTTAGTGGGTGGGCTAAGCTCTTGACACAAGATCAACCTCAAGATCATGCTGCTATACACCAGCCTAGGGACATGGAACCAATCTGGAGAGAGGCTGGGACACTGGGTGATGGGAAGAAGTTTGGAATCTCCAATCTTAGTGTTGAAACTGACAAGTTTTGAGCTTGAAACTCAGACCTAGAGCCAAACCATCAACTGTGAGACCCACAGAAACTGCCTGGAAATTGCATCTCTTCATTCCCCTTTTTGCCACTTTGCTAATTGATAACATGTACTCAAAAGTGGCCAAAGCCGGTGGTACCTGTGGCTCAAGGAGTAGAGCACCGGCCCCATATGACGGACGTGGCAGGTTCAATCCCAGGCCTGGCCAAAAAATAAGACCAGCAAAATAAATAAATAAATAAAATTTAAAAAGAAATTGTTGATTTGGCTCGGTGCCTGTGGCTCAAGCAGCTAAGGCGCCAGTCACATACACCTCAGCTGGCGGTTTCTAATCCAGCCCAGCCGCCACAACAACAATGACAGCTGCAACCAAAAAAATGGCCGGGCATTGTGGTGGGCACCTGTAGTCCCAGCTACTTGGGAGGCAGAGGCAGGAGACTCGCTTGAGCCCAGGAGTTGGAGGTTGCTGTGAGCTGTGATGCCACAGCACTCTACCCAGGGCAACAACTTGAGGCTTTGTCTCAAAAAAAAAAAAGTGGCCAAGGCCCTGGACTGGCATTTGCATGGGCTTTATACCGTTATCTTTCATTTGTACTCCAAACAGCCAAGATGGGAATAATAGGGGAAAAAAGAAATACTAAAGCATTAAGTACCCCTTTTGCCAATGAGAAATGAGCCTCAGGGAGCGTGTCTTGCCCACAGTGCAAAATGTGGTGACCAGCTAACTCCCAAGGTGCATGCTCCTGGCATCCTGTATGGTAGCTATGGCATGGGATCTGGGCCTGCCAGGTTGAATGTTCTGCTTCTGTCTCCCATTACAGTGCACCCCCTCACCTTCATCATGGCCTCTGCTGGGCTACAGATCCTGGGAGTTGTCCTGACTCTGCTGGGCTGGGTGAATGCCCTAGTATCCTGCGCTCTGCCCATGTGGAAGGTGACCGCCTTCATCGGCAGCAACATCGTTGTGGCCCAGGTGGTGTGGGAAGGGCTGTGGATGTCCTGTGTGGTACAGAGTACCGGCCAGATGCAGTGCAAGGTGTATGACTCACTCCTGGCGCTGCCCCAGGACCTGCAGGCTGCCCGTGCCCTCTGTGTTATCACCCTCCTTGTGGCCCTGCTAGGTCTGCTGGTCTACCTTGCTGGGGCCAAATGTACCACCTGTGTGGAGGACAAGGATTCCAAGGCCCGCCTGGTGCTCACCTCCGGGATCATCTTTGTCATCTCAGGAGTTCTGACCCTGATCCCTGTCTGCTGGACAGCCCATGCCATCATCCAGGATTTCTATAATCCCCTGGTGGCTGAGGCCCAGAAGAGGGAACTGGGGGCTTCCCTCTATCTGGGCTGGGCAGCCTCAGGCCTTTTATTGCTGGGTGGGGGGCTGCTGTGCTGCACTTGCCCCTCAGGTGGATCCCAGGGCCCCAGCCATTACATGGCCCGATACTCAGCGTCTGCCCCTGCCACCTCTCGGGGGCCCTCTGAGTACCCCACCAAGAATTATGTCTGATGTGGGTAGGAGAACGCAAGCTCCTCTGGAGCCTTCCTTCCTCAGCTGGGGCCACCAAAAGATGGTGATGCCTGACAGCTTTGGGGTAGGTTCTTGCCTTTGTTTTTACTTTTTACTGTTTTTACTTTTGGGAGGTATTTTTAAAATCCACTTGTCAACGGAACCAAGAAGATGACTCAGACTTAGACACCCACCTGGGTTCACCTTTGGATGATGGAGCCAAAGAGGTGATGCTTTTGAGTTTCTGGATCTTTCCCACCTTGGACATCCTATCTTGGAAGCCAACCTAGAGCTGTGGAACCAGTGTGAAGGCTGTTTGCTGTACTGGCCTTTGTAACAAGACTGTCCCTAAGAGTTCCTGCTGCTGCTAGGCTTCCCTAGACTTGAGCCCCTCTTCTCAGCCATGGAAGAGGTGATACGTTACCAAAGAACAGTCCACCTCCAGATCATCTGACCACTGGCTGCTCCATCCTTTCCCCATGGCCATTCCTTAGGTCACATCCTAATTGTGCTGTAGACACCCCCTTCCCCACTTCTGCCCTGCTTGCCCACACTCACAAGTTTTTGCTAAATAAAGCATGTCTTGTCATGTTGCCTTTGGTGTTGCTGGGGGGCTGTTGAGTGCCCAACTTGGCTACAGAGTGGGTGGGCATTAGTCATTCATGATCCTTTGACCCCATGTTTTCCCTGGCTCAGACGCCATGGCCTGAGTAAGGTTACCCACCAGGCAAGACCTGGAGAAGGCTTTGGCCTGACAGCCACCAAGTCGGGCCACCTGGCTGTCCCTGCCCAGCCCCGGCAGCACACAGAACAAAGGGAGCCCAGTTAAAAATGTTCTTTTTATTCCTAGTTCTGAGGTGGGGGTTGGGAGTGAGGTGATGGGCAGAACCTCCCTGCTAGAGGGCTAACTCCAGGGCTGGACCTGCTTATTAAGGAGTCAACTAGCTACTGCCCTGTGGGTGAAGTCCAGGTTCCTGGAAAAGGGAAGTTCTCAAAAGAGGAGGACCAGCCTGTTTCTCGGACAGCAGAAGGAAGCAGTTATCGGGGAGACAGGGCCAGTCTAGGGTATCCAAGAGCTCTAGCCCTGTCTGATTGGGGGAGAACATGAGCTGGGGACACCACTGAGCCCTGCAGCCAGATTGGCTTGAGGCTTTGGAAAGAGGGTTTCCCTGGGGGAGGGGGTTGATGGTGGTAGAGGTTGAGGAGTGAGGGGGGGCATCAGTCCATCAGTTGCCAGGCCAAACCCTGTTCTCACACGTAGTCCCTCTTGTCCAACCCAGAGGCCCCTGAGCGTGAGGGGATGGAGTAGCCCAGCCTGGGTCCACGGGGCCTCTCAGCCTGGGGTGGGGGGCACGTGCAACAGAGGAGCCCCCCGCCCAGCATGAGCAGTGCAGCCGCTGCCCAACCCAGGTAGAGAGAAGCCCCCAGCTCCCGCTTAAGGGCCTCAGCCACCAGGGGATTGTAGAAGTCCTGGATAATGGCATGGGCCGTCCAGCAGACAGGGATGAGCACCAGGATGCCAGCCAGGAGGAGGATTATACCCGCAGTGAGCACAATTCGGGCCTTGGCACCCTCGTCTTCCACACATGTAGTACACTGGGCGCCCGTGATGGCCACCAGCAGGCCGAGAAGGGCCAGCAGGAGGGCAACGACACAAAGGGCACGGGCGGCCTGCAGGTCCTGGGGCAGTGCCAGCAGCGAGTCATACACCTTGCACTGCATCTGGCCAGTGCTCTGCACCACACAGGACATCCACAGCCCCTCCCACACCACCTGGGCCACCACAATGCTGTTGCCGATGAAGGCGGTCACCTTCCACAGAGGCAGGGCGCAGGATACCAGGGTCCCCAACCAACCCAGCACCGCCAGGGTCATGCCCAGGAGTTCCAGGCCAGTCGAAGCCATTCGTCCCTTTGTTTGGGTCTTCTTAGCCCTCGGTGCCCTGGTTGACTCAGAGTGTTCGTTAAAGATGTTGAGGTGGAATCTTGGCTCCTAGCAGGAGGATAAAGTGTGTCACCGTCCTCAGGCCAGGGCAGTCCTCACATCTGAGCCTCTTGAAAGGTGTCTCCTCTCCGAGCCTCTCTCGCAGGACAACACAAAGCAGACTCAGGTCCTTCTCAGCTGAGTGGCTTGTGTCCTCCCCTGGAGGAGTTGACGTCCCTTGGATCCCTGGATTTCCTGCAGTCAGGTCCCAGTCAAGCTGGCATGGGCCCTCCAGACCCACCGTCAGGCTGAGGACAGCCACGTCCTTTCCCAACTGGCACTCAGGCTCACGCTGAGCTGTGTACCCTCTGCGGTGCCACCTGGGGACTCTGCAGCTCCTGTGGCAGGCGGGGTTTTAAGGCCTAGCAGGGGAGGAGCAGAGTGAAATGCAGGGAGCTTGATTGGGGAAACTTGAGTGAAGGGGGGTGGAAAGGGGGGACTGTTGGAGGTGGGGTGGGTAGGAGGTGGGATGGGGACTTCAGGGTCAATGGGGGGAATGCTGTGACCTGGAGGGGTCAGGGAGGAAAAGTGTCCCTGCATGTAGAATCCTAGCGAAGAATGAACAGAAAGTCTGAGGACAAGCTAAAGTGTAAGGAATGAGGGTGGGGACAGGAAAAAAGTAACTGACAAAGAATTGGTAGCAGGGGTCATGGGGGATCCTTGGGCCTACCTTCCTGACCCTCCCTCTGCCCTCCCATCTTCACTTTCCCCCTGCCCAGTTTCGGTGCAAATGCCCCCAGCTCCTCTGGTATCGCACACCCCCTCTTCTGTCCTCTGCCACCCGCCACCCGGGACTCTCTGGAAACTGATCTGTCCCCAGTCTCAGCCCAGTGGCCCTGGTGGCTCCCAGGGGAGGCACCTCGCCCGCACTGTTCCCTGGGCAACAGGTGCCTGGCGCCCAGCTCAGGTGGCATTGCCCTGGCAACGGCCTAGAAAATACCCCCCCCATCTCTGCCTCAGCTCAGGTGTACCCTCCCTGCCCCCACTGCTGAAACTAGGGGGCTGAGCTGAGCTGCCCAAGTCCCCAGAAACCAGAGGATAAAGGGCCTGTTGTGGAGGTGGGGGCGGGCAGGAAAGTGGGGGAAATAAATGAGGGGTACTCAGGGTGGGAATCTAGCCTAGGACCTGGTTGTTTTTCCTGGGTAAGTGGCCTGCTGGCCTCCCAGGCCAAGATACCATAGGTGTGGGGCAAGATGATGAGGCCCAGGGAACCCCAGTGTGCCTTCCAGTCAGCAGGAAAGACCTCTCTCCTGAAAACTCCTCATGGGGGCAGCCTGGGAGTCATGCTGACTGAAGTTCCAATACCAACCCGAACCCCAGACAGGTCAGGGAAGGTCAAGCTCCTTAACTTCTTTGAGTCACAGCCCCATTTAAGAAACCTCATGAGGGCTCGGCGCCTGTGGCTCAATGGGCTAAGGTGCCAGCCATACATACCTTAGCTGGTGGGTTCGAATCCAGCCCGGGCCTGCCAAACAACAATGACAGCTGCAACCAAAAAATAGCCAGGCACAGTGGCAGGCGCCTGTAGTCCCAGCTACTTGGGAGGCGGAGGCAGGAGAATTGCTTGAGTCCAGGAGTTGGAGGTTGCTGTGAGCTATGATGCCACAGCACTTTACCCAGGGTGACAGCTTGAGGGTCTGTCTCAAAAAAAAAAAAGAAAAGAAACCTCATGAGGCTCGGCGCCTGTGGCTCAATGGGCTAAGGCACCAGCCATGTATACCTTAGCTGGTGGGTTCGAATCCAACCAGGGCCCCCGAAACAATGACAGCTGCAACCAAAAAATGGCCCGGCCTTATGGCAGGCACCTGCAGTCCCAGCTACTTGGGAGGTGGAGGCAAGAGACTCGCTTGAGCCTAGGAATTGGAGGTTGCTGTGAGTTGTGATGCTACGCACTCTATCCAGGGTGACCACTTGAGGCTATGTCTCAAAAAAAAAAAAAGAAACAAACCTCATGAGACCTGTATCATATACTCCACAAATGTGTCCCCCTCATTTT